>JAAMPI010000370.1:0-41161 GCA_013054445.1 Cudoniella acicularis
CTACCGCGAACCCTACCTCGGACTAAGATACCGGTAACAATTATACTACGATCAGGGATAGAGACGAATTGGCCTGACGTCTTTAGCGAGTTCCCCTTCGGGCGATAAAGAGGCGGCTAAGGCATGGTTCTCGGTGCCAAGTAACCTAGTATTCACTACGTAAGAGACATGCGTAGGGGAGAAGATAGCGTATTAGAAGGGTCTAGAGCTTAGCGTATAGACAATTATAGACTAACCGAACGCCGTAGTCAGTAAATATAAGAGAGAAATAGTAAAAGAGGTATACGTCGGGGCTAGGATAAAGTCGTATACTATTAAAGACTAGAAGGACAAGATTGGCAAACTTATAAGCTAAGAGCTAATCAAGAAGATAAAAGGAAGCTAGAAGGACGTATCAGTATCGTGGCTTAAGGATGCTTGTCGGGCTCTAGCGCTAAGATTCGTTTACCTCTAGAAAAAAGCGGAGCGAGAGCGTAAGGCAAAATCGGATATAGGTACGACTAAGTTAAAAGAAGGAGAGGGAGGAGTCTTAACGGCTAAGAAAAGAGCCAAGCTAAATAATAGGCAAGTAAGAGCTATAGGAGAGGGGCTTATACCTGGCACGCTAGTACGAAAGAAGCCTGCGATAAAAGGGCTTAGTATAAATACTCTAATCTTATAGAACTACGGGGATCAGTTCTTACTCTACGATCGAGATATCGAGGTCAGGATAGAACCGGCTACCGAAGTAATAGAACTTGATATCGTCGACTCTATAGTCATTTCTGTTAGTACGGTTGTCTATAAAGATACTTTTATATATTAAAACGAAAACATTCGTACTAAGCACCTAAGTTTCGACAAATTCTATAGTATCCTCGCGTCGACGAGTCCGGACTTTGACTTTAGAAAGAACGGTGATGTCTTAATATATCAGCCGCTATAAACTCTTAGGGCAAGACCTAAAGAGATTTACCGAGAGACGGATTTCTAGGTAGCAGTTAGAATTCTGGCGTAGAAGGCGCAGAAAGAAGGCTCCCGAGAGGCACTAGTCATATAGATTAGAGCTATAGAGTAGCGATAAGGATGTCTAGTAGATAGAGGGCAGTGCTATAGATTAGAAGGCGCTACTATAGATATAGATTTATAAACAGGTTTTAAGAGAAGAGTAGGCGGCTATATACGCCTAGGGATTTGTATTAAGGTAGGAGGATTATTTAGTTGTCGGCGTAATTCGCCTAAGTAGCCAATCATATAATACTAAAACCAATGTCAAAGGACCACCTTTGTCTTAAGACTAAAACCTAGATTACGATGTTTTATAACTTCTTCGAGTTTAAAAACATAAGGCAGTTAGTCCGTAGCTATCAATCTGCCGTAAGTATATTACTAATAGTCAGCTAGGACTAATCTATAATTTCTATCCTACCTTTAATCTTCGGCTCTTAATCTACTATTTTTTTAATCTACTAGCCCTAAAGCCACTACCTACGCGTCAGTTTCTAACCTACTATTTTTAATCTACTATCTTAGTATATTAGCTTTACTCTACCCGTTCTAATCTTCTCTTTACTACTACTTACGGTTCTAATAAACGCTACGTAGTATGTCTATACTATCTAAATCATATAGGGTCTCTATCACGCCGCCTATTCGGTTAAAATCACTATAATGCTTTTATTAAATAAAGGCCGCGTTTAAGAGTTCTTATAGGTCTATATCGTCATAGATTTTAGTCTAGAATGCTTTAAGGAAATAGGAAACAGTAGTATCTACCTCTAGCGATTAGAATCTCGAGATCATTATAGGAGGAATTAGATTATATATCTAGTTAGGAGACCTCTTATAGTAGCTATTTAAGTTTAAACACTAGAAGGATCGGGAGGTAGCGTTATATCACACCTAGCCTCTTTATTAACCTTCTTACGGAGATAGCCCTTAAGAACTATAGTATTTTTAGTGTTTACTCGGAATAATACGTCCGTAATATCTCTTATAAAGGGCACTAATCTAATACTAAAATCTATAATAATATTAAATATTATCTTAGCTTAGATATGTTTTAGTAGTCCTTTTTATACTTTCTAGTAAGTCCGAAAAACCATTATAGCTATAAATACGTTAAGAACATCTCCGACTCTAAATGATTCTAAGGTTAGTCCTTATTATACTAGGTACTAATATTAGTAGAACGAACTTATATAGGAATAATATTAATAACACTCGACTATCTAAATCTGATTCTATAGTAGTTAAACAGACTTATATCTAGTTGATAAGCTCGTCGTTTGACCTTATTAAGCACCTTCGTATTATAATCTAAAAGCCTTTACGATATACGGTTCTTGATTTTCGTGGTTTTACTATTAGAAGAAGGTATCCTATCTATACGAATTATAAGAATAGCCTTAAAATATAGATCCTAGTAAAAAGTTAGACAAAATTTTAAAAGAAAATTTATAGGGAGAAATAATATATTTCTTTATTCTAGAGACTCTTTCTAAAGACCTTCTTATAAATATATATCTTTATAATTCTAAAGCTCTTACTAGAAGAGTTTATCTAGTAGGGGATTATCTAGGTAAGGGATTATCTAAGTAGGGGATCATCTAGGTAGGGGATTATCTAGGTAGGGGATTATCTAGGTAGGGGATCATCTAGATAGGGGATTATTAAGGTAGGCTATCTAGGTAAGTTATCTTAGACTAAACAATTAAGATTAAACAGGTTTATAGGCTTACTAAATATTAGTTAAAATCAATTTCTTTTTTTCCTTATTTAGAAGCTAGTAGTATTAATAGCTATTTATCTAATACGTATAATATTTTTAAATCGAGGAATTAAAATAACCGTTTTGCTTTACTTATTATTCGTAGTATCTAGGGTAACTCGCCTTTATTATTACGTATATATTTATTACGTATATATCGTTACTTACCTAAACTATAACTTGTCCCCTATCTTAACCTAAGGGTCGTATACCCTAATAGTAATTAGCTATTCTACGTAAAAATAGAGATCAACTTTTAATTTGAATTTTTAGCCCCTATCTAAAGGCGGACCCTATAATTCTAGCTTGCCTTACTTATCAAGAGATACGCCTTTATTACTGATCTAAATACTTTAGTTAGTTCTCCCTATATAGTAGATCTTATTATCCGTAATCCTAAGCTCGTCCTTCGGAATCTAGACGACCGGATAGGTAGAATTTAGATCTATGTCTTAGCTAGTATCCGCCTATATAATCTCTGATTTAGGCGTTGATTCTTTAGCCCCCTTTCCGTATATATAATCTAGTTATATTTTGCCTTTAGTATCGGTTTTATCTATTTACTACTTAAGAATAGCCGGTAAAGATAACCAATATAGCCCGTGGCTATAATCTAGGGTATAATAGAACAATATAGTAAAGATTGTTATAACTATTATAATTATTGCCTGTATAGTATATACGAGATTGTTATCTATATCGCGGACAAGAAAAAATAAGCCAGCCAGACACAGTTCTATAAAATAGATATCTACTAGTAGTTGTCGTATTACGGTTAGATAGAATAGACCGCTAGTGCTACTATCTAATTCTATAAGCTTTAGTAGGTAGGATCGATATAATATCTAAAGTGCCCTAAAGCAAATAACACTAAAGAATAGAATAAGTAAAGCGATTACTAAATAGATAAGACCTATAATAAAATAATATTAATATTCCTCTTAAAAATCAACCGAGGAGGAACATACCTATATAAGCAATATTTATAAAGATTAGTATAAATATCTCCTATTTCTATAGGTCTAAATTTTCTCCCCTCACCTACTTCTGTCTCGGGGTTTTATTAAACATAAGGGAGAGAACGAACAGATTTACGAGCCCGTTATCCTATATAAGAATAGAAACGATAGTTATAAAAGTATAGATCGTGATATAAGAGAAGAAGTAGTTATATACTTTAGGTAAATTTTAAGTAAGGACTGACGGCACTGATTAGAACGTATCTGCCAACTCTCCTATGATAGTTGTGATCCCTGCTGACAGGGAAGCGATAAGGAATACCTATATAAACAGAAAGATAAAATAGTAGATCTAAACGTGGTTTTTAATAGCCTAGCGCGAATAGGTTCCCTATATGTTTATAAGAAGGCGTACTATAACTAGAACTATAATAGTAAGGAGAGCTAATATTACTAGAGGCAAAACTCCTTAAATACCTATAACTAACCAAGTAGGAAGCGCACGTACCTATCGTAGCCAAGAGACTATATTAGTCAGGTATTTAATCTAAGAAAGTGACCCTATGATCGTGACTAGGAATATAAAGCCAAGCGTAACTATAGTAGCGAGGAGATATACGATAGCTGTCCGAATATACTACTACTACTAACTAATCAAGAGGTTTTTCTATATCGTATTATCTAGAGTAGTCCTATATATAAGCGTCTAAGAAGGAGGAACCCTCGTTTTAAGCGCTAGTAATCCGAGTTAGATTAAGATTCTCTAGTTAAAATAAACAAGAGCGGAATTAGTCTAAAGAAACTTGTTTAGATTCTATTAGTCCTACTCGATCTCGATATTTAATCGGGTAACCTCTATACGAAGATAGTAGATTATATCGACCTGTGCTCTAATAAATAGTAGAGGGGGTAGCTATAGAAATAGTAAGAGACGAATTAATAGGCGGTCCTTTTGATTTAAGTATTTCTTTTATAGCGGTATAGAATAGCCGTATTCGCTATTATTTTCGTCCTTTATACGACCGAGCTTTTTATTATGATTTGCTTTTATAATAAGAGTAGTTTCGACGATCTCTAACTTCGTTATTAATATATCTCGTCGGCGTAATTTAGCGCGTAAGCTATTATAATTCCGAATCACCGTTATAGAGCTTACGCCGCCGGTAGTTTTATAGAAGTGCCGCCGGATTGCCTTAAAAGACAGCCGTTATATCGAGCTCGAGATAAGAAGAGATAATCTAGAAACACCTAAAGGAGGAACACTTAAGCTGTTCTAAATTCTCGTATACTCCCGTACTTTATATCGAAGTATATAACAGGCGAAAGCGACTATAAATATAGCAGCTACAAGATAGGCCTAGTACCTGTCTATATACGAGAGGCCAACATTTAAAAAGCTTAGACGATCGAGTCCTTTTACTCCTCCGGCCTTATTCTTACCGTTAAGAACATTTAATAGAATAAGGATTAGTAGGATTATTAGTCCTAGTAGAAGGAAAATCCTTGTTATAGTATATAAATAACGGTCGAAGAAGTAGCTATCGAGGCTAGACGTATGTTTTAAGTCGAGATCTGGCGTTAGGAAGACGAGTATCCGCGGCGAAAGGGAAACCGGCTTCTATTCCGAATCGGACCTCCGACTTACTATAGATCAACTACTTGCCTTTACTAAAAGAAGAAATATTTACTAATATTCTAGAAACTTAGATTTAAAGAAGATATATATAATAGCCCCTAGCCTAAGGACAATTCCTAACGTCGTAAGAGATACTAGAAAGGTATTTAAAGACTCGCCCTACGCTTTCTAGGCCTTTCCTATAGCGTTATCAAGTATGTCGGTAATGTTACTGTTTATTATAACTAAATAACGAAAAGCTATAAATGATTAACAATTTGAATAATAAATAGTCGCCCTAAAAGATAAATATCGTTAGCTTAAAACGACGAAAAAGAAGAGACCGGTTTAATTCTAATTATTTTAGGTGTTAAATAAAGAATATAGACGAACACTAGCTAAATTAACTATTAATTCTGTTTAATTATTTATAAATTTAGATGATCTATTTAGATAATCTTAGATGATCTTACTTACGCTACTTTATACCGAGATCATCCTCTATCTATCGCCTATTATACCTTCGGTAGCAAATTTCTACTAATTAGAGACGCGGATAGGATAACTATAGTAGGAAAAATTACTACTACCGATAATAGTAGAAAAAGAGAATATTATAGCGAGGAAGAATAGGACGGAACATTATATAGCGGTAGACCTTCGGTAACAAGTAACTAAACGAAATTTAAATAAAAATAAATAAGGAATTAATCGATTATTTAGTAGCTAAATAAAAAGTAAAGAAATATAAGCGGTTCTATAATAGAACGCTCTTATATATTTTAGGTCCTAGAGCCTCCGAGCTAGTCCTAATATAAGTCTAATAACCTATTTAAAATAGACTTTAAATCACGTATCCTAGTACCCTATAACAAGTAGAACACAAACACTACCCCCTATATCTATATTATACGCTCTAAAATTACCTAGGTTATAATCTAGCTTTATAAGAGGATAGTAACTCTTTATAAGACACGTATCTCCGGTATTATAGTCAGTGTTTATAGTATATGTCTTTAAGTTATTATAAGAATATTCTACGAAGCAAGTAGGGTCGTTGTTTATATTAAGTCTATAAAAGCACTATCTACTAGGGCATGTGAAAAGGTCGTAGGACAGGCAAGTTTTACCCGTCCGGTAGCTAGAGCCAGAAGCTTTAGGTGATATAGAGGATGACGTGCTAGATATAGAGGACGGGTTTTCAAGTGAAGACAATATAAGGGATAAGGACGACGTAATAAGTAAAGATAATATAGCGAGTGGCGACGAGGTAGTGGGTAATGACGAGGTGGTGAGTGATAACGAGGTAGTGAGTGACAATAAGGTAGCAGATAAGGATGATATCGTGAGTAAAGATAATATAGTATATAAAGATAATATAGTATATAAAGATAATATACCGGATGCGAAAGATAATACTAATATAGACACTAGTAAGACCGAGGATACTATAACGGTGTTATTGGCCTCTAAAATAGATATGATAGAGATCGGTTGATTAGACTAGGTTCTAGTCTCTATGACTAGACAGATCGTGGTTAAAATAGGAATAGTTAATATAATAAAAATCGTAGATTAAGTAGGGCAATTTTCGACGGTTAAAGTATAGCTAATGATTATAAAAACACTAGTAGTATAGATTGTTGATATAGTAAATTGAGTTAGTAATGTTAAGGTTAAAGAGGACCCTAAAGAGAGATCGCTGCTTCGCGCGTTTCTAGATAGTAAAGAGGCGGCTTCGGAAATAGTATAGGTTAGTCTGACTATAGAAGAAGAACTAAAACCAGGTATCCTAGCTCGAAGGTTGTCGTAGGTGCTATTTAGGTAGAGAAGTTGATTCGGGGAATTCTCGAGACCGGAGCTATCACTACTACTAAGAACCTCGATAACGTTCTAAATCAGGCTATTACTGCCTACTCTATCCGCGCTACTCTCCTACTATATCGCGCTACCTAACCCTATCTGCTAGATCTAAGACGCCTTCTATACTACTACGGCGGGAATATCATAGCTAATCAATTCTCTATTTATAGCGTTATAGCTATAGCTCGATCCTGTTTTATTATCGTAATAGATAGATAGGCTATCTAGCGGCAACGCTTTAAAGTTATATACTCTAGCTTACCAGGTACTAGAGCTATCGGCATTAAAAGTTTTCCCTAGACTATCCGTCGCCGTAAAAGACCGGCTATAAATAGGCATTCTAAGTAAAATCTTACTTGCCGCGATGCCTTTAGCGGTATAGTTGTCGACTGCGTCCTTAGTATTAAACGGAGTACTAGCCGGGTCAATCGTTAAATAGAAGAGGTTTACTTGATTACTAGTCAGGCTATTCCCGCTCTAGGTATAATCATACGCTATAAGATTCTAGAAATCGATATATAGATCTATATCGGCGAGATATAGAGTTTAATAGTAGGAAGAACCAGTAGGGCAGGCCACTATAAGCTAGAAATAGTATAGCGTGCTTAGTGAGCTTCCGTAAGTATTAAGGGCTTCTCTAACGGCTTAGAGAAGAAGTACTATATTCCCCGCCTCTACGTTATTTTAAGGATATTCCTAATCAATATTAAGGCTATCGAGGCCGAGGTTCGTAACGAGAGAGACGGTAGTCGAGGCAAATATTACTCGGCTTAAATTAGTAGACGCTAAGGCGAAAAAGTTTATAGAGTAAGTCTAGCCGCCTATAGAAAGAAGGACTTTAAGATTACGGTTGGCCTTTTTAAGGAGGTAAAATTACTTAAAACAGCTATAGAGGTTAGTCTTAACTTCGTCTTAAGAGTCTCTAGGAAAGTGTTTTTCTATATCGGCCTAGACATCGGACAAGGTTCTAGGCTAGAGTAAGCTATAATAGATGTTATTTATAGTCTAATTAAAACTTATACTTCGCTAGTAGTAGCTAAAATATTAGTAAATACGTAGATCATATATATTAACTTGTCCGCTAGAAGGTCCTATAGGTTGAAATTTCTAGCGTAAATCGCCCTATCACTTAATATTAGGAAGAGATTATAACGAGAGATTAAGGTTATAAAATACTAGTTAATATAATACGCCGTAGAGAGATAGGTGATATTGCTTAAGGAGCGGCCACGACCGTCGTAACAAGATACCGGCTTATAGGTCGCTAATAATAGTACGATAATAACCGTTAAAAGTATTATAGGTATAGTTTAGAAAGAGGAATAAGAATGTTCTTAACTATTTTAGAGGAGCTACTCTTAGTATAAATACGTTTAGGTTATCCTTATAGGCTATCTAGAAATCCTTCTTTTTTTTTATTTTAAATAACGCTAGCCTATTCTTATTAGCTATCCGTCTTTTGTCCTAGATTATCCTTGATAGTTCTTCCTTAGGGATATACTACTCGTACTCTTTAGCTAAACTATGACCTCCGACAACTCGTTTCTTATCTACGGAGGTCATAGTCTAGCTTACGATTTAATTTTTATTAAATAATTAAGAGTTAGTTTTCCTTCTCGAGGAAGACCCCCCTTTTTTCGCTACGCGGTATCTAAGTGTTCCGAGCTTAGTTATTATCCGAAGACTAATACCTAAACGTATAGGTATAAAGATTATCGCTGCCTCCTAAACAAGCGAACATATAAAGGCCAATTTCTACTAACTCGAACACTATCTTCTACCCTCGCTTAAAAAAAACTAAATCAAGCCCTAAGAGAAAATCTTATTACGTATAAACGGGTAAAAGTATAAAACTTGATTCTATAAAGATATAGATATATATTAAAGGCTTGCTTTCTTCGTAGTACTTCGGCAGGCGAATTAGTAGCGGACAGTGAACAAGGTGACCCGCCACCCTATCTAGCCTCGCGTAAGAGGGTGACGAATAGCCGATGATCGGGGTAGAGAGTTTATACTAAGAACCTCGGTAGAGTTTCTATAGGTTCTAGTATATACGGACTCTTATACTAAATCGTAGCACTACCCTTATACCGCGTTTAGAAACGCGTTACCCTATCCTTTAAACGCCGCTTAAGTTAATTCGAACGTCTTTATATTAAAAACGAGTAAAAGAGTTAAAATAACGAAATAAAAACAATAAAACCCTTTTAATAATTAAGGTATTATTATATTCTCTTTACTTAATCTTCTTATAGCTAATATCGCGTAGTGGCTTTTACGAGTCAGCGCCCTTATAAGCTCTACGGGCTTGCCTTTTAGGGCCTATATCCTCGGGATCGGGAACGGTCCCGTTATAGTAGAGAATTCTTCTATAAAGGGAGATAGACTATCGGCGACCTTTAAAATAGATCTAGCTACCCGCTACGTATACGTTAACAATTTGTTATTAGTTTATAATACCGTTATCAACTAGTTTAGTATCTATAGTATCGCGGACGTAAGCTAATTACGATACGCTCTAGGCACTTAATTTCTAGATAAAATCTTCTTATCGCTATAGAAAACTAAAAAATTATCGCTTCGTATCGGATTTTCTAGAATACTACTAGTAAGGCTATTTATAGCCTAATAGTAAAGAGCGATATAAGGCTATAAGGACATCCCGTTTATTAGAAGAATTTTCTCCTATCCCGTATAGGGCACGCATCACTTTCACGCTCGAGACCTCTCGCCGAGAACAAGGTTTCTAAAAATATAGTGTTACGAGAGACTAGGCAAGCCCCCGAAAGAACCTTCCTACTGTTACGATACCGGCTATATCGTAGGATATAGCCAGGTACGAAACCCTAGATCAGATCTTACGAAGCTAACGTATGTTCTTCGCTCGTTATATATATTAGCGCTAAGAAACACCCTACTTCGCGGAAAAGACAAATAAGGCCTATATCTAACCGCCTTCTAAGATTATATCTAAAGAGTACTATTATATAGGAGAAGAAGATTTAGATAGGTTAAAATTATTAAAATTTTTATTATTTACGTTCGCTAGTTATAAAAACCCTAACGTCAGATTTAATACTATAGCTGTTCTTCCTTAGGTATATACTACTCGTCCTCTTCCGCTATAGGCACTCCGACTTTCTCTATAACTTGTTACGTAAGATCTAAGAGCGTATTACCTATATCAATCGTCTAACGAGACAGCTTTTCGTAGTTGCCCGTGACCGTTTATAGCTCTCTAAGTAATGTTAGGTAGTTCTTTAATCGGGGACGGAATATCTTACGTTCGTATATCTCGAACGCTTTTTATAAATTAGTAAGTATCCTTAAATATAAGCGCTATAACCTACCTTTCTTAGAGCTTGTTTAGCTTTTCCGTAAGACCCCGAATCTCTTTAGCGAACTCTAAACGCGATATATAAAGCTAGCTACTCTGTCGAGGCGAGAACGCGTCGCTAATCATTTTTAATAGAGACTTTTAGATGTTTATACGGCGTAGAGTACTATCCTCTATTATCGTAGTCAGATTGGCCATGTTATTCCTAGTACTAGAAAACTAATCTAGAGCCTTAGCTAAATCTCTCGTGTCCGAGAGGGAGACTTGGTCTAATAATTAAGAATCCGATAAAAGAGATGATTAATAAATTGCGTTAAGAGATAGTATACCTAAGAGAAAATCTTCCTACGCGCTACTGTTTATTAAACTCTCTATATTTGATATTATAAGTGTTATAGTCGGACGGAAATCTAGCTAGTATATATATACGTGCTAGAGTCATATAAAGGACGGCCGTTTACGTCTAATGATCTAGTAGATCATATCCTTTAATGACTATGCCCCGCGATCACCGACCGTTTCCTATCACGACCTATTATATCTTAAGGCCCCTATAAATAGGCACGGCTTAATTCGAAATCAAGGTTTAGTTTAGTAATAGGTTTATAGGTACCTTCCCTATTAAAGCGGGCCTGGCTATAAGACGTCCGCCTCTTATAGCTCATACGTTACGCCCTCTCTTCGAATAGGGTAGCTATTTTATCGTATACTATTTTTTAAGGGAGTTCTAGGACAAATACTTATTACTTAAGGCCACCTTACGTCTAACATGTCTATAAGTCGATCTCTATAAGATAATTTAGAGGAATTATTATTAAGACAGGTATATTCTAAGATTCTAAGGGCGGCACTCCGCTAGATTTAGCAGGCCTTTAATAGAAGGAATCACTAACACCGTACTAAAAATACGATAAAGTATAAAATAAAGGATTTAGGGTTATCCGCCGTAAGAGGTAAGTAAATCCGTCCTCTTTAGTCCGCTATATTTAGTTATAAAGGCCACGACGAAGTTACGATATCGATACTATCTAAAGAGCCGCTCTCGATTCCTTCTTAGCAATCCTTCTTAGTAGGTTTCTTAGTATAGTATCAAGAATCTAGAGTCCGGCTAATCCTCCTAGATACGATACGATTAGAGCGTGCCGGAGCTAGGAATCTTTATTCCCCTTTATCCTCTAATCGTAGAGGCACGCCGACATGCCGCCTATATTTAGACGGCTAGATATACTAGTAGCGTTTCTCCGACTACTAGATAGGCATCGATATTAGGAGGGGCGGATATTTTCCGGCTAAGATACGCCGAGGCAGATAAAGTAGCGCTAAGGACTTATATAGACTACCTCTAGGGGTAAAAATCAAGGTTATCTAGAGGCTATATTAAGACAGCGAGAATATAGTAACCTTAAATCTTATTTTATTACGTATTAGATAATATACCTTAACAAGTTATTCTTAATATATATAGTAGGTAGTATAACCAACTCCTAGTCGGCGCTATCTATCGACGTTAAATAGTAGTATTATATTATAATCGTAATAATCCCTTATAGGAATATAATCTATAGCCCTACTAAATAATACGAACGAGCCACTTCTTTTACCGCTATACGATTTAAGAGAATAGCTAAGATAATCTCTTAAATTTAAGGTCAAGGGCAGGGGAACGTGCTTAGTACTTTCGTCTTATATCGTACTATAAGTAAACTTAATCTAGCTATTAAACGGCTAGGAGACATCGGTATAGAGTTATTCTATATAGTATCTTTCTTAATGTCTTAGCTAAAAATTCTAGTAAGCTCCCGTTCTAAGGAAAGAGCCGCTACTAATTTTCGTATAGACGAGTACAAGCACTACTCGATATATAACATATTACGAGAGATCTACGTGGGATTTCTTACGTGACTTCTATTTTAGAGTAGAATCAGCGAACGACTACGCTCGAAGGCTAGAGAGTGATCTATATAAAGCTATAAATATTATATAGTAGTGTTAGCACGCTCTTACTCAATACGAGGCTTCTCTCGTCGCTAGCTAGGAAATACTAAATAGGGAGCGTCTAGACTACCGAGTATCTTAAGAAGCACTCACTATAAAGCGTAAGAGACATAAGGATATAACCGAGCTTCTCGAGCGAGTATTTAGAGAGGTAATACGAAGTGGCGAGATTATAGACGGTCTTAATAGAAAGCTTACGAAGCTATAAGCCTCGAGTGTTAGAGTCGCCTAGGCAGTATCGACAGAGGTCTCGAGTAAAATCAGTCTGACATCACTAGAGGCATACGCTTCTACTAGCTAATAAAATGACTTGGCCGAGCTCTTAAGAGTATACGCGAGTAGCTTACCTAGGTAAAAGTATTTAAGTCTAGGCGAGCAGGTACTTTAAATTTCGATTGCCGACGCCTTAAACGAACTTAATTACGGAAGTTATTTCCCTTTTTATACCTAATCTCTTTTATCGACCGAACTCTAGTCAAGCACTACTCGCGCTAGAAGAAGGGCTTCTAAGAGAAGCAAGCCGAAGTCAATTACGAAGAAAAGAACGGGGCCTAAGGTGTCTTAAAAAGAATACTTATTTAGGAGAGGGTTATTTTAATAGTAGTACTTCTTTATCTATTATATAACTAGAAATAATATCTTAAAGTATAGTCACCCCTTCTCGAAATAATATATAAAGTAATAGTATTTCTTTTAATATACTAGCTATAAACATACCTAATATTTATTTTAAATTATTATTAATAAGTTAGAGCTAAATTGATCTACTATTAATTTTTTAATAGTCTATCGAGATCCCGTTATAAGTACTTACTATCACTTCTCGACAGGCTATCTAAATAAGGGCTATTAAATCATAGATGCCCTCCCCTTACTATCTATCAGGAAGGCGCGTATAACTAGGTACTATATACTATGTTTACCCTTACTTATACTATCACCCTTTAGAAAATACTTAGAGATACCCTAGCTATTCGCTCTACGAAATCTGCCTTAAACGCAAATCCTATCTCTCCTACTACGCGCACCGCCGTTAGAAGTCAACAGGCTTGACCACTAAATCCGTCTCTAGAGCGGATCAACATCAGTACTTAAACTCTCTCTATAACGGGTTTAGCTCGCTAAGAAGAATCCTCCCCTAAACCTGTCCGCTAGGGTCGAGGAGCTGACTAAAGAGTTAGGCTAGCTACGTCAAGAGATCTAGTTCTATCGGCAAAGCTTTAAGAACTTATAAAAGCTTCGCGAAACGGGCTATGATATCTATTAGTAGATTTTTCTAGTACTTTACCTCGAGTTAGATCCCGACTACTTATATAAGCTTATACTCTAACTTTACTATACGTTAGAAGATTCGATCTAATATAAGGTCAAGGCGGAAAAGGCTTAGCTAGGTTTTTAGGGGATAGAATATAATAAGAAGGAATTAGAAGGGGAGTTGATCTAATAGAGCCGTGATAATTTATAGTTAGAGTATAGAATTAGAAATAAATTAAGATTGACTTAAAAATTGATTACTCTATAAGATATATAATATCTATAATCCCTTAACCCTATTGACTATTATACTAGGTACTGTTTCCTCTAGCGGAGATTGTTCGGTAGTAGAATCGGGTTAGATCTTATGTCTTAAGTCTTAGGCCTTTTATAATTGACCTCCTAGAGAGCGTTAGATAATATCTACTAGACATTCTATTTTACTTTATATATACCGTTAAAGATCATTTAGAGGGTTATTACGTTTTATAAACCCTCGACGAGAATCTTTAATTAGTATAGATTACGATAAAGGCGTAGTCGACTAGTCGGATTTTATAATCCGAATACCGTACGTGACGGTATTAAGAGAGCTTATAGGTAGTGTTATCGGAAACGACGGTTTAAGAATTGTCGTAAGAATAGTACCGCTAACGCTATATTATAACTATAATTATAAGAGACGTAGAGATATTAATTAGTCTTAGGTTTAGCTTGCGGGTAGATAATAGGATTAACGGGAGAGCATACGTTTAATAAATCTATATCTTAAGAAACATAGCTTTTATAAGTCTTTAACGGATCATTTCTACCAAAACCTCCTACGGCCAGGAGGTGACGTTCTACGGGTAGTAGCGATTACGATCATCCTACTTAGGTAGATAGTCACTATCTAAAAGGATCATCTTAGAGGGTCCGCGTTAGCGCTTCGGTCACCCGGTATCTCCTACCCCTATATCGTGTTTTCGCCTTAGAGTATACCCGTGGCTACTAGCTAACGAACATCTATACCGTGCCTTCCGTCACCGGGATCTTACTAGTGCTTATCTCTAAGGATGTCCTGTGTTCTGCGCCTCGTATCACTATTATAGGGAAGGACGGTAGGGAAGGCACTAGATCGGGCAATTAACGGTAGTCACGTTTAACTCGTAATTTTAATACTTTTAATATCCCTACTTTAGTATTAATCTACCTTAAATTTCCTTTTTCAGGACAATAATCTAAATTCGTACTAAGATTATCCTCTATATTTAATCTCTATGTCTACTAACGGTAACCTACCCGTCTCTCTTAGGGATAGCTTAAAGTCTAACTCGACAAGCCGTACCCGTTTATTTATCCTTCGCCGTATATGCCTTCGGGCTTTATTAGCGACGGACTTGTCGACGTATACTTTAAAGATTATATAAGGGTTAGTGATCGGGTAAGGTATAATTTAAGAGTAAAGGTAGATCTTATAAGATACTATAATCTACCCTCTCTAGTTTTTAAATTCTTCTTTAAGTGTCCTTATCGTGTCTAACGGACTAAAGGACTCCTTAACCCTAGAGTGATATCTATACTCTAAATCTTTCTTCTTATACTCTTATAATATATAAATTAAAATATCGAGGATTAACGAGGGGTTAGCGACGTCACGTAAGAAGGTAAGGGTTACGATATATATCTCGTGTCTTAGTCTAAGAGCTCGTCTATCTAGTGCTTGACCTATACCTCTTGACCTAAGATCCGTTAAGATATAAGATTTAGAGCCTAGGGTATTTTCCTACTACTTACGTTATTCTTTAATCTCTTAGAGAAGTCGGATACGACGCGTCTTTATTTCGTAGTTATTATATCTACTAATTAGCTCTTTAATATACGGTATATAACCGGCGATACTAATTCCTATTATAAACATAATCACCGTCCCGTACTCTCTAAAGTCATGTCGTACGCCGTACGGCCCGTCGATAAAGGCATAGAGACTTTTATTCGTATACCTGTCGAGCTCCGCCGTAAAACCCGCCCTCGACTTTACTAAGAGCGATATCGTTAGGCCTTTCCGATCGCGCTCCTACTATAAAATAATAAACGAGTAGCCGCGAAGCCTATTAAAGATCTTAAGTTTCGGGATCGAGAGGAAGATAGACTAGCCGGCCTTAACGTGCCACGGTCTTAAGATAGTAATATCTACCTATAATATATATAATAGACTAACTAGTGATTGATCTACTAGATCTCTATTCGAAAGCCGTCTCGCTATAGCTGTTATAAATAGCTTACTAAAGACAAGGTTCCTAAATATAAAGAAAATCTAGTAAACGGCCGTCGCTATCGCCTATAGGCATATACTAATCCGTAAGAACAACTCTGCCGGCTTTTTCGAGGAGACGTGGCGCTAGATAGCTATTAAAACTACTATAGATAATAGGAGATACGAGTTTAGGAACTATTCGTATAAGGCGCGCCTTATAAGGCGGATCGAAAGAAGAAGGATAAATCTAAGGGTAGAGCTTGCCTATTACTATATATTAGCGAGTACGTCACCCGAGTAGAAATAGAACCCGCTATAACGCCCGTAAGATTATTCGTCGTCTATATAAACGTATCACCTCTAGTTAGTACGACGATCGTATATACTAGCGTCTGTCTAATCGTAGCCCGGCCGAACTATTAATAAGAGCTAATACTAGTACGAAGAGAAATTCTAAACAATCTCGTCACTAGGCTAAGCCGCGGGCCGTAGAGAAGCGGAATAAGGTTGATAATAGACATAGTAGTAGCACGAGAACTAATCTCTGACTTCACTCCGATGATAATAATAAGGGTGTTCGTAAGGAGGTAGAGAAACACGATCAAAACCTCGAATCGTATAGCTGTCCCTACGAAAGGGATTCGAGAGAAGATATACGGATAGATAAGGTGTCTTATAAGAAAGGATATAGTTAACGGCTACTTAGAGTTAAGAGTACGATAGATACTATAATATAATAGCTATACTATAAAGATATAGCTAGAAATAAATAAATACTATAATAGTATATCTATATTATCGAGCTTAGAGAATAGCTATTTTAAAAATAATATAAGCGATATAGCTATATAGAACGGGTAAAGTAACCTTCGATAAAAGTAAACGTTAAAAGTAAACGTAATTATAAAATACTAGCTTAAGAGTAGAAGAACCTCCTAGTATAACTATCTTACTATTAAGGGCTTAAGAGGGTAACCTCTCGTGACTTATTCGTATATAGGTAAGATTATCGAGATTATTCTATATAGGTTATACGGACGCTATCGTCTTATAGATACCGGTATATAATAACTGACGTATACTAATTGTTAGGAAACGGGCGTATTAAAGACGACTATTATTATAGAAAAGAGAAACAAGTCTAAATAGTTTCGAAAGACGCGAGGAAACTTCTTTAAAAGGGCTAACGAAATTAGTATTAAGTCGGATATCGAGATATTTATCTTAATAAAAAGAAAAGGTAAATCCTATATATTTACGAATATAAACTTTCTATTCTAGGAATTCTAAATAATAGTATATAATATACCTATTTAAGGGCCCTTCTTAATCTGACTTTTTTAGGACTATAGTAATACTATAGCCAAAACTACTACCGACTTCGAACCTATATACCGGCGGGGAAGGAACGCCGGATCCTTACGAGTATCTAGTAGAGATTCGGCTCTCTCTACGCTTAGTATTAAGGCTCCGACGGCGCTATAGCTAGATTTGGGTTTAGTAGGAGGGCTAGGGGGAAAAAATTAGTAGTCAGTCAAATAGTGTCTTATATTCCTATACTATTAAATAAAGTAAATAGATAATACCTTCGAACATGTTAGATATAGGTGCCTAAGGCCTACGCGGGTGGCAATTATAAGGGTTTGTCACTATATTTATAGGGGTTAAAGACCTCGAGTGATTAACTATTTAAGGTATTCGAGAACTTCGACGGTTTAGCTATATAAAGAATATAGGGTAATTATTTAGCGTATGACTTAGAGAACTTAGGGCCTACGGCCCCTATATATATAGTATACTTCTTATTATAGATTTAATAGAACATCGCTAAAAATCAATAGTAATTTATTAATAAAAAGAGGGTAACGGCGTTTACTTTTTTATTAAATAAGACTAGGTAATTTTAATTATAATAGAAGTATATATATTAAATCTTTATTTTAATAAATTAAGGACGAGAAATACTACTAAGCTTTATAGAAAATATCTATTCTATACGAAAGAGAATATAATAGGTAAGATATATATTTTATTCTTAGTAATACTATTTATATACCTAATAAAGTAGACCGAAGAACACTCTTTAAATTCCCTCTTACGTATTTATCTAAGGCAGAAGTATAACCGCCGGTATAGCGATAATAGTAAGTAATAGTAGGGAGGTACGAGTAGCGTGGCTAGAGCTCGAGCTAGATATTAACGTAAAGCTCGACGGAAGCTGACTTATATCGATAATTAGACTTAAAAGGAGTGTTATTAGAATCTTAGCCGTTATCGTATAGACCTATGCCTTCTTCGCGATAGTACGTGTGACCGGTTACGAGAGTGTCTACGAGATCGTCTTTAATAGGAGGCTAGTATAAATGTTAGCGAATATAAACACTACGGCCTTAGATCACTTATAATAATATTAGCGTGATATTTCGACTATTCTTAACGAATATAGAATAAGGATAAATCCTAGGGCTATAGTAAGTAGGCTCTTTATTTCGTCGTCTTTATAGTCTTAAGGGATTCTAGAAAAATCGTATAATTTACTATTAGGCACGAGTTATATAAAAGAAAAGTCTATAGATATCTTTTAAAATATATAAATAAGAAATAGAGGTTTAGGTAGTATGATTCTGTCCCTAAGAAGACTTACCGGCCTTTTAGACTAGCTAGGCGTTACTATTAAGAAAGAGATAGGGTCTATCTTATATAGATAGAACCTATTATATATCCGCCCTAAGATAGTAATCTATATATGTCGCTTACTAGATTATCTTAAGTCAAGTAATAAATAATACTATATATAGGCTACTATAAGAGGTGATCTGGCCTTCCGAACTTTAAAGGGAGTTATCTTATAATAATATAGTAATATTTAAGGTAAGAGACTATAATAGTTAATAGCTTTAATATATAAGGATTTCGATTCCCTTAAAATACTTGTCTATTTTAAGTATTATTAAACAGTCTCTTAAGATAGGCTTAGGTGATATACCTAAGGGCTAGAGGGGCAGGAACCCTAAAGCAGGTCCTAGTAGGACGATAATATAGGGCGGGGTCGGCAAACCTATTAATAAGACTATAACGAAAGAAGAAAAGAAAAGAGAAGTTAATAAGAAAATCCGAGGGGATAAAGTTTTTTTAGAGACTTCGAGAGCTAAATATAAAGCGTATAAGTAAGGACTTAAGGAGATTACTAAAGCCTATAATAACGGCGAACACCTCGAATATAAGGACGAATATAAGAGATAAACTAAAGAATTTAAAGGGATAACGAATAATCTAGTAAGGCAAGAGACGGACTTAAATAGGTTAATAGAACAGAAGAGGGTCTTAGAGGACATAGAAGGAGTAAAGGAGACGGGTAGCTCGTTATCGCTTAATCTTGAGTTAACAAATTCCCTGTCTGATCTAGCTAGTCTACTATTCGTTAGCCCTAATTTAGATTACTTTTCCGGCCCTCCTTTAAGCGGATTCGAGAATCCTCCGCCAAATCCCTTAGCTGACCCCTCGGCCGCCCTACCTGTTATTAGCCTGACTAACGAGAGGGGCGATCTAAAACCACTCGCTACTAACGAAGATCCTGATAATACGGGTCTGTTTACGCCTAACCAAAACAAAGTAATGACCGGGCGTAGTGACGATAGAATAGTTGTTACTTAGAAGAGGTAAGGATATTTAAAGTAGGTTATTATCCGGTATAGGCCTAAAAATTCCCTAAAGTACGAGCGTTTTATAAAGTCTAAGGCGAATATCTTTTTCGACGAAAATACGACACCGTAAACCGGTCTTAAACGTAGGTTCGGAGACGAGAAGTTCCGTAAGAAATTCGTACGCTAATAGGATAACTTTAAGGGAATTCTAGGTATAGCTTATAATAGCCTACTAGAAGCGCTGATACTAAGGAAGAAGGAAGATATAAGAAAATACCTACGTATAGATATATAGGTTAAGTAGTCGATCGGCGGCGAGATTTATAGGGTATAGGAGGTCCCCTCCTCGATTAAGTATATCTAGCCGAACCTAGCTTAATACGAGGAGTATATCTATAACGCTACTTATAGACATTATAAGAAACACTAAGTATAGTTAAACGGCTAGCGTAAAGGGAAAGAGGCCTCGCCGTCTCCTAGTCCCTAGATAGATAGATTGATACCGAAGGGCCCGTAAGTTATAGGAATCAAGACCGAAGAGGGTATAGGCAACAGGCCCCCGTTAACTAATCTAGTCGTATCAGAGGAGGAACGTATGCTTTATTATAGGCGGTAGTGGGCTATAATATAGAACCCGAAACTAGATCCTAAAAAACTTAGTATAACGCAAATGTTTACGTTTATTAACGTATAGAACAAGTAGTATAAACCCGAAGAAGAGCTTTAAAGGGAGGCTTATGACTTATTCCCTTTATCTAAGGTATAAATACTATATCCTTTCTCTTATATTCTCCCCTAACTATTACTAACTGCCCTAAGAAAACTAGGGAGAAGCGTTTTAGTGGTTTTATTTGCTTTATTAAGTCGCGTACGATTAGAATTTAATAGTCTTTTTAATATTACGGTCGCGTTATTTCGCTATCTATATAAGCTTTCTTTTTTTTACCTTATTTCCTTATTAATTTGATAATATCGCTTATTAATTAGTATTTATAATTTCTAATAAAAATATAAAGAGAAATCATACTAATTATAATAATATATTAGAGCTTCTAAAAGCTAAAATAAGATTTCTTATAATTGATTAGACTTAACTTTCTCTCTAGCGAAAACTACTTATAGCAAGTTATTATTAAATAAATTCTTATAGCCTAGTCTCGTCTCGGAATAATAAGGGTACGAGCTTAAAGTAGACTACTATCTTTAAACTCTTCGTACTATCCTAGATTCTTCTTATACGAGGTTAAGAATACCTTCGAATTATAAGAGGTTAAACGTAAATTAAATAGAGGATCTAAAGATATCTAAAGGAATAGACTTATTATAGTCTCCTATAAGAATATAATCGTAAAGAGACTCTAATTCTAATATTAGCGCCTCCTTATTAATCTAAAAGCTCGCCTTACCTACCCTCCGAGTGGCCTAGTAAAAGTTTATAGCTAATGATTTTATACTAGAACCCCTTAATGTCGTACTAGCGATAAACACGAGGTCTAGGCGTATTACTAAATGATTCTCGACGGCCTTTATAGCTTTATCGTTATCTAGATAAGGGTCGCCGTATAAAAGCACGTTAGGCCTAAGCCTGCCAATTTTTAGTGATCGCTTCCCCTTTATTACTCGGGCTTTAGACCTTACTAAACACCTTTAGCACTCTAGTAATTTGACACTTTAAAACAGATACGGGTCGAAGGTATAGACATAGTTATATAACTAGTATCTTATTTGATCAACTTGGCTATAGAGGCGTACTGTCTTCGCCTCGAGACTAGGGAGTCGCTACTCGATATAGTTAATATTCTATATAATATAACCTAGGAGGCGGCCTTTACGTGCCAGCTAGTCTATAGTCTTATAGAAAGATGTTAGCGTAGTCGAATCTAAATATAGATGTTTATAGATATTATATATTATTAAGTAGAATTACTCCGTCTCTTCGTAAGAATTATAAAGAGACCTGTCGAACGAGCTCTACTTAGATTTTCTTATACTTTAAAAGTCGGGTACTTAATAAATCAGTATTCGTAAAGGCAGTTAAGTGATTGCTCTAGACTTATAGCCTATATTAACAGATATCCCGGCCCCGCTAATAATAACAATCTTTTTACTTGACTATAAATGCTCTTTTAATCGGCTAAAGTCATCTATAGGATTATAGGTGGTTTAAAAAGTTTTCCTCGTCTTTCGGGCCTTCTTAACCCGATACTTTACGTTAAATAGGCCCTAAGTAAAAGCCGTCTGCTTTAGTAAATCTATAGAATCATTAATTATTATCGGCTATTCTATCTCGCTATTAGTCAGAATTATTAATATAGTATCTAGGCCTTATACCTCGAGAACCGCCCTATCGGCGTGCCTACCTCTTCTTTGACTTCGAGGCCATAACTACGTTAACATCTATCTTACGATCACTATTTATCGTATTACTAATCTATAATACGCTTTTATCCTGATAGGATCCTACCTAGTTAAATTTGATAGACATCTTTACGAAATTCGGATATTCTAATAAAGTTTAAAATAATAGAATAAAGGAGCTAAAGGGAAAGGCCTATAGCTTTATACTTAAACGGAGTGCCTATCGGTATAGCTAGGAGGGAAAGCCCCCGTTCTATTATTCTATATAAAGGTACGAAATCGTCATCAGACGCTTCGGCTAGTAGATCAATACTTATACCGCCTGATCTAGCTCTACCGCTACTTTCTTAGGCGGTTTATAGGACGAGGTGAGGCAAGGAGGTGAGCTAGGCCTAGCGTCGCCTCTCGGAAAGTCTATATCTTTAAACTGTCTTAATACGATAGTAAAAAGGACCGAATAATCTATAACAATCAGTATAATAGTACCTGACAGCTCCGCTAAGAGTAGGGGGAAGGGCTAGTGACTCCCGTCCCCTCTATCCTGTCTCGGATATAGGCTTACGTTATAATCCTACCTAGCTATAGGCCGTGATTTATAATAAAAGGTATAGTATATAATATATTATATATTAATGATCTTAAATATCCTTACCGCTTTCGAAGATCTTCCGAATACCTCGGTTGATTATAGGATTTCTATAACGCTGTCCTAAATTAATATAAGCTCTATCTACCGGTTTATATTTAGTAGTAAAGAGGTTTAAAGAAAATCAGAAGTTTACGTTTTTAAGGTTAAAAAATCTTATTATCTCTATTCTATTTTATACCTGCCCCTAAAAGGGGTTTCGATAGCTCTCTTACGCGAGTAAAAACAATACTCGTATTATAAGGAGTAATAGTGCTATCTAAACGCGGTTAATCTATAGTAGATACTGATAGCAAGCTAGACGGTCTAGAAAGGGAGCGTCAAGGATCTTCTATAGAGTATATCGAGAATACTACCTCGATAGGTAGCGAAAAGAGAATCATAGGATCAGGGTGGTTAGCTTAAGGCAGACTTTTCTTAGAGGCGTCAGAATCTCGGACAACTCGCCAATTAGTGAATATC
The DNA here is from genome assembly GCA_013054445.1 of Cudoniella acicularis. Taxonomy (NCBI): domain Eukaryota; kingdom Fungi; phylum Ascomycota; class Leotiomycetes; order Helotiales; family Helotiaceae; genus Cudoniella; species Cudoniella acicularis. Next base: position 23,119 of record JAAMPI010000370.1, read on the forward strand.
TATAGGTTCTTCTCTACCCTATATTATAATACTATAGAGTCTTTCGAAAATTTATCGTAAAAAAATCGGGCCTGTCAAACCTCTCCCCCCTCCCTAAGCGAGACTAGACTGTTAATAGTAGTCTTAGGAGCTCTTCTTCGAATTCTAAGACTTACTTCTTACTTATATCCTATTCTTCTTTTAGTTGATTCTCGATAGTAAATTATAAGGTAAAAGAGTAAAAAGGAGTCCTTATAGCTTTACTAGGTAGTGAGTACGACTATCCCTACCCTAGTATATTAATCCCTTATAGTAACTGATTTTATATAGCCTACTTATCTACTCTTACGTATAAGGGTTCTAGTAGATCCGCTCCTACCTGATAATAAAAATGACTATCTACTCGAAATACTTCGCTATCTTTCCTCGTATACTAGAATCATATATCAGCTACGTATTACCTCTATTATAGTATTAGTAGTCATTCTGGCTATAGCTATAGCTATAGTTTTATTTGCCTTACGCTACGAATAGCTTTAATATAAGGAGATAAGGAGATTACGCCCTTCTCTATTTTAGAAGTGTATTTTAGGCCCTAGTTTTATATTTGTTATTACCGTTAGATTTAATATGTCACTATTCGTCTGTTTAATTTCTTAGGACGAGAAATAGGTCGAGATACTCCTTCTTCTATTTAGAAGATTCTTATTAATAAGACAAGTAAGTATATTATATATCTATATTTATAAAATCTATACTAATTAGAGCTAGGCGGAATTTCTATAGAGGTTTCTCCCGAGTCTATAAAGTTAATCTAGATTAATAAACACACTTTTTAAATATCTCCGCTAGATTATTATCTACGTATCGGGAGGCTTATTTAGGCTGTCTGTCTTTATTACTTTAGAGGTAGCTCGGACTTTATATTACGACGTGATATTAAAATATAGCTTAATATTATTTACTAGTAAATTTCTTAGTCTTTCTATTTTATATACGTATTTGATCTAGTATATTCGGCGGCCCGGAATAAGCTTATTAAGATATTACTAATTAGTATTAGCGCTTCTAATAGCCGTCTTAAGATGTCTTAGTGCCTTTATCCTTTGTTTTCTTAAACTAGGGCAGCGAATAAGTTAGGTATCGGCTTTATAGGTAAGTATTCCCGGTAATATTATCAACTAGGTATTTACTAATTAAGATAGATATACTTTAGTATAGCTTTCTTCTAGCTTATCCGTTCTATAATTATCGGTAGACATGATTTTCTAGCTCGACGAGAGCGACCTTCGGATAGTATCGTATAACTTACGGTGCTTCGTCAGCTTAGGACCTAGGGATTTGATAGATTAGAAGAGAATATATAGAGAGATTCTATTTATAAGCCATGCCCTAATATTGCTTTCCTAAGTCATTCTCACGTGAATATCGCGCGCGAGTGTTAACCGAGGCGTACTAGATTCGCCGTATACTAACGCTGTTTTCGGAATCAAAGATCCTTAAGTTAGCGGATATTTTAGCTCTATTAGAAAATTTCAGAATAGCTTTATCGTTATAGATGTCAAGTAGCTGATACCTGTAACCGGGGTAGTAGTCCGATGACGACGACTTTATAAACTACCCGAAATAGACTAATTAAACTATCCTTTATAGCTCGGCTTTAAAGTATACGATAAACTTTAAGCCGGTATCGGCGACGTTACTAGAAAAAGGTATAAGATTATATTACGCGCTTATTTAGAAAAATATATGTCTTTAAGAGTTCTTATTAATATTTAAATATATTCTTTATATTTAAATAGATTCTTTAATTAATAAAATAATCATAATAAAAGGCGCGTATAGGAAGTCGGCAAAATACCTATCTTAGTACTAAGCGAGGGGCGCTAATTATAAGGAAAGGGGGATAAGGGGTAGAGTATAGGTTGCCTTTCGTCCTATTTTATAATAATTCTAAATTTATCTAAATAATTTGTTACGTGGCTCCTTATTACTTCTTAAAAGCTGTTCGTAGATAATAATAACTCTAAAGGGGTAGTTCCTAAGTAAGTGAGCTTACTAACCCCTTTCCTAGCGAGTAGGCCGTTAGCCTCTCGTTTGAGTTGTTATAGATAAGGAATTGACTTAAAAAGAAATTAAAATATATTACGAAGTCGTATGACTTCGTTAATCGCGGAAACGTTTCTATAACCGGCTTTCGGTTCTAAATATAACAAGCACGTGATAAATAAAGATTAAAGAGAAATATAGCTTTTATTATACGACTACTTTAATTAGTAGAGAGTAATATAAAGCCACTCTAGATAAAGCTAATACTCTACTTAGGCCCTGCTATATCGCCCTAGCTATCTTTATCCTTAGACGTTATATAAATCAGTACAATTATAGCCTTTAAAGTCTCTACTATTAATTTCGTTTTCTAAAGCTCTTAAGAAAGGGCCACGCTTGTGTTCGACACTAGTTGGCATTAGGTTAACACCTGGCTATAGTCTTATATTAAGCGTGCTAATGCTTTAATATATTCGCTGATCTAGGATTAAAGACGTCGAGTCCTTCGCCTCTCTCGCTTAAGTCTGATACGTATAATAGAGAGTTCTTACTCGGTGTTATTAGTACGCTACTATTAGTCGTAGGCATCGGTAATATTAATAGTCTTTATTATTAGTGTTTAAAGGTCTTCTTTAACAACTACTATACTTAGAATAAACTCGGGCTAGAGTATAGTTAGAGAATTTATCGTTTAAGCTTAGATACGGTACGTTATTAAGGATAAAGTCATGTTAATAGATAGGTCGTATCTCTTAAACTACTTAGATTTCTCTTTAATCCGTATAAGTCTAAACACTAATCGTTTTATTTACTATTACTACTACTCTTATATATATTCAAGTAGTTAGTGATAAAGGTAACTATATTATAGGGATAAGTCAATCGAATAGTAGGGGTAGATAGTCTATTATTATTAGAGTTATACCGTGCCCTACCGTAACGGGATAATAAACCACGCTATACTTGGTCTTAGGCGGACTACTACCCTATAGAGAGCCTAAAATTCCCTTATATCTTTACTAGTCGAGATAATTAGAAAGTAGGCTAGGTCATCGCTCTAATCTCTAGTCTTTAATAATAACCGCCGTGATCTCCCTAGAATTAATCTTAATAGCCTATAATAAACCTTCTGTTATATATATCGTAATTAAGTAAAACTAAGAGGGAATTATAGGTACTATTTTAATCCTTCCGATTATAATTAGATCGTTAACTAACACGCTTAGTCGCTATACTTAGTTATATGTCTTATAATCATCCGGGTTAATAGAGCCCCTTATTAGTAGGAACGGTTAAGGATCGCTAAGAAGTATCGACGTAAATACCTACGACTAGCTTCTATACTCTTCGGACGACAGGATCTACCTTCTTAATATAATAAAGAAGCTACCCCTTTATAGGGTAAAATCAAGCTAGTTATTAAAAGTCCCGACTCCCTGACTCTCCCTGCCTATAAAGGCTGTCGTAGGCTAAGGCAGGCTATACTATAAAGGAATTAAAGGATTTAGGGAAGGCTATAGTATAGTATAGTTAGTAGAAGTAAGGAATTAGGAAAAGATATTATTCTCGTAAACAAACTCCTGATCAATACTATACCTCTTACGAAGAAATATAGAGCTAAGAATAATAACCTTAAAATCATCTTTATATAACTATGACTATTTATATAATTATAATATATCCTTATCTTAATATCCGAAATTTAATAGTAATTTTACTTATACCCTTAATAATATTAGGCTAGGCTATAGCCTTGTTTATTAGCGCCTCTACGGTCGACGCGGACCTCGGTTATAGAGAACCGTCTACGCTAAAAAGGAGGACATCCGTTAGCGAGGATGATCTCTATTAAGGGATTATCTATTACCCCCGACATTAGGATCATCTCTATCCCTTTAAAACGTCGTACTATAGTCGCCTACTAACTTTTAAGCCTTCTATATGATCTAGAGATCTACCCCCCTTCCTTTCGCTAGTATAATTATAGTTAGTGCCTTAGATGTCTAATATTCTTACTTTAAGATAGGGTTAATCTCCTACTTCTACGGCTTCCGGGCAAGCCTCGCCTTATATTATCATAGCTCCCTATATTTATTAGTAGTGGCTACGTATATACCGAGACGAGAGCGGGTTCGTTCTATAGGACGGGAACCGGCTTAGTAATATCACGAACTCCTTCCCCCGCCCTATAAATCAATACCTATCCCTTCTTTTCTTTATTAGTAAATAGGCTAAGTCGCGAGCGCTACGAGCTCTATTTCTAGAAAGCACTATATCCTATTGTCGATAATACGGTATCGCGAATATATACGCTGATCTAACGACAACACGTGATGACTATCTAATCCTTATTACTAATAGTAGTCCTAATTATATATAAACAAACCTAAGAGGGAAGGTTACCTGCCACGAGACAACTAATCATCTAATAGCCTGGCCAGACGACGAGAGCGGCCTACCTATATAACAAGGCTTAGTCGATCATCTCTACGCTAGATTACTATTATTATTTATTAACGTGCTATATATATTTATATAGGACTATAGTAGTCTAGATAGTATAATAGAGAGGCTTGCCTTATAGACAACATTAGAATCTACGTCAAGCCTCTTAAATAGCACTCGCCCCCGGCTACTTATTATTACTAGCGTCCCCGGGCATGTCTTTACTTTAAAAGTTCTACGTTTTCGTCTAAGGGTTCTAGCTAATCCTAAGTTCGTAGAATCATTTTCGTCTTTAAACTTAATAAACGTTCTAAGATTAACACGCCGTTCTCTTTAAGCGCTGTTTAGCGGCCTCGGGGAGGTTCTACGCTACGAAACTAGTATAGCTCGTCTCGAACGAGTTAATACTCATACCCTGTTTTCTATAATCTATATTACGGTATTCTTTAAAATAGCCTTACGTAACTTTATAATATTATTATAACACGTATTTGATTTTATTAGAAGCTTAAGAAAGGGAAATCCTGTCTCCCCTAACTTTATAAACCACCTTAAGTTATTTATAAGCTTAAGTCTCGGGTATTAAATACCTGATAATACCCTTTAGGATTTTATTAGTTCGATAATTATTTTAGACAGCTTCTCTCCTAATATATATTATAAGTGTTATGTCTATCCCGAATAGTCTTAGACGCGCTAACTTAAGATAAGTGTTTAATCTATCGGAAGTCTTTTATATTTTATATCGCTAAGTCTGTCTCTTTAGAACCTAGGAATTTACGAGCTCTAAACAGCTATCTCCTAAATTGATCTATAATAATATCGAGGCGTAGATAATTTCTATATTCTCTTTTATAAAGTTTATTAGCTAGTCTACTACTATTCTCCGTTAATAAAGTCTATAGTAATATAATCAGTACTAGCGGTTATTAAAATCTAATATCGATTACTTTATCTATCTTTAAAGGAAGCTAGAACACCTAATAGAGTATAGCTATAGTATCTACGACGTCTATATCTATATCCGTAACTTTAATAAGCCGATAAAGGGTCGAGAGTACTATTACGACGTGAGTAGCTGCCCCTAGTATCTGACTTAGATCTGCTTCTAGGCAAGAATATTGTCGCCTACGTGTCGGATAAGATTCTTAGGCATTAACGGAGGGGGTTTAAGAGGTGTCGTATTACTAGGGTTCTTAGAGGAGTTACGGCAAGCGCTTAGACTATACTATCTAGTTTAGGAAAACTTCGACTACTCTATTAGGACAAGCTTAGGTAAGTTATAAATATATCGCCTAATTCCGGTCTTAATATAGAATAGGTAGTATTATAAATATCGGGCTCTTTAGTAAAAACTAGACCCCTAAAGAATACCTCGTATTCTTTCGGAAATTTATAAGGATTATCTTCTTACCTAAGATCGTCGTTAGGTTTTTAATCTATATAATAATCCGGCGTATCTTCGTATTTTACCTTAAGGATAGTAAGTATAATACGGCTGTCTTAGAAGACGCTCTTAAGGAGGCTCTCGGGCTCGGTCCTATATTCGGTCCCGCGAGGTTAGGACTATCTAGGGTAAGGTTTGCCGTTACTATAACTACGATATCTGACGCGACATTATGCCTAATCTCGAATTATAACGGTAAGGGCTAGTACGATAAAGATTTAAGTAAACTAAATATTTCTACGTCTATACTTGACTAATAATATGTTAGGGTATAAACACCTTCGAGCGACGTAGGTAACCGAGGAGATATTATTCTAGGAAGCGTACGTATAATAGGTTATAAAATATTACTTACTAACGGCTAGTAGGGCAAGATATACCACCGTAGTACCGAGGTAAGATCTTATAGCGAAAGGTATAACGTGGCGGAGACTAACGAGCCTAGTTACTTTAAACCTAAACATCTCCCCTTATTTAGTACGTTTTAAGATAGCGGCTTAAAGTATAATAACCCTATACGACCCGGACTACGTAAAGTTCGGCGAATCTAGTATAATAGTGATTACGACCTAGTCCTCTCGATTAGGACGGGATTTAAATAAAAGCTTATATCGCTAATCGCTTCTAACGTCCGAAATCTTCTTTAGGATAGGGCAATAGCCCGTTTTTATCGAGTAGCTATAGAATCACTGTCTCTAAATAGTTAGATCAGTTAGGAAGATCACTAGTCCGGCTTAAAGGAAGACGTAAAAAGATAGTAGTTCCGTCTAAATTTGCCCCTCGTAAGAAAGGAACTAAAGATTAATAATATAGATAAGATATAATATCTCTATAATCAAATATAATATTATTTTAGAGATATTAAAGGTATAGCTCGAGCTTTTAAGGTAATAACTTTCTTTTTCGAGCTTAACGGACCCTTAGTCCTCGAAGGGGGGGGCTATTACTATTATAGGTCTATTCTCTCTCGGAGCCTAGACAGCCGCGATCTTGTCTAGAGCCTCGGTAGTAGCTACCCCTACGCGTAATTCTTTAACCACGATCTCTCTCTTAGATTTCTTAGCGTAAGCGATATCTATAAGCTTTACGGGCGTTTCTAGAAAGCTATTACGTTCTACGTACGCTATCCCTTCGATCGGATAAACCTATAGCTCGTCTTTAATAAACTGTTCCGCCGAAGTATTAATAGGTTCTTATAACCTATAAAATAGTTTGTTAAAAGATAAAAGCTCTATACGAAATTTAGACAACCTAACTACGAGAGTAGAATTAAACGCTCTAGGGACCTAGCTTATAGCTATAAGCTTTAACGTTACCGTAAAACATTAGTCCCTACGTCAGGTAATAAAAAGCGCTCTCTTCCTTCCCGGATAAGGACACGTAAGAAGCGGCGTTTTTAATAATAAAGTATCGAAAGGGATATTATAATATTTTGATCTTATAGCGCTAGGCTAGAATTAAACTACTTTCTTAGTTATTAATTATCTCTTATTCCGTAAGAGACCAAGTAAACATTATCCCTATAGGCATTCTCGCTAAGTTATCGTACGTATAGGATATAATAAGGCTCCTACTACTAAACGGTTTCCCTTTTAAAGACTTTAACGGCTATAGGGACCGTCCTAAGGTCTCGTAAGACAGTTTACGTAATTATAGTTCGTCTTTTACTATAATCGTAGTCTAGGTTCGACTTATAGCGGCCGACTAAAGACAGTTATATAAATAAGATTATAAAGATCCCTAAATATATTAATTATATAAATATAAATATAGACGCCTCTTCCGTTTATATTACCGCTTAAATTCCTCTTTCTCTAAAAGATTGTTAACTAACTCGATCAACCCTTTTAGGTTATTATCGTTAATATTATATCGACTAAAGTATTATTATTAATAGGCAATCGATATTCGAGAGCGAGAAATTTACTAAGAAGGACACCGCTTAATATTATTTGATATAGTAAGCTATATAATTAAGTAATTTAAGTATAGATCGTTATAATAAACCCTATATCTAGCGACCTTATTAGAGTCTTTAAAGGCCTAAGTATAAATCGGATATTCTTCGTCTATATTAATCGGTCTGTCTTTTCTATCTTAAATAGAGGGCAGTTGTTCTTGCCTCCCGGTTTTTAGTCGATATTATCGCTAAAATCTCTCTTTCTTAATAAAATCTCTAAATGACTCGATCAGCGTAGTTATATCGTTATCTTCGGGATTACGACGACTAGAGTATTATTATTAGTAAGAAATAGCGTTAAAGAGGAAAGAGAATTACTAATAAATATATCTAGTATTACTTCTTAATATAGTAAGCCATTTAACTATATAATCTAAATATAGATCTATATAGTAAAACTTATACCTAGCGACCTTAATAGGATCTATAAGCGCTAATAAACAAATCTGGTAGTCCTCGTCTAGCTAAACTAGTCTGTCCTTTCTATTCTTAATAGTAGACGGGAGTGGTTGTTCTGACTAAATAGGTTCTAATTAAGCGTTTTACTAAGATTGTTATTATAGTATAGAGAATATAGACATATCGAGCTTAGGGAATTATACGATAAGATTTACGACGGAAAAGGATAACCTTTCTACCTCCGATAGTTCGGACGTATTATACTAGGAAGGGCGTATATCCGATCGTATAATAGTAAAGGATAATCTTTCTTCCTCTAATACTTTAAACGTATCGTAGTTATAAGGCTATACCCCTAATTGCGCGGTAGAAAGAGATAGCGTTTTAATCGCTAAATACTCGGACGTATTATACTAGGAGAGGTAGAGGATAGGCTACGCCGTAAAGAAGAACCTTTCTGATATCCCGTACTAAGAAGATTATATAGCGGGTTATACGATAGAGAGTAGAAGCCTGTCTCCGTCTAATAGATAGATCAATACTGATTCCCGAGTCTCGCTCGTAGGAGGCGAAAATAGTGACTCTAGTAGTCTAGGAGCCGGGGGAAAGCGTGTTCTAGACTCTAGGATACTTTAGAAAAGCTTACGTGTTTGTATACTCGAAATTATATATCTTCCTCCCGGGCGGTGCCACCTATTATAGAAGTAGAGGCCTGCTAGTTCGTTTGATTTGTCGCTATAATATATTAGACTACGCGTAATCGATTAAAGTAGCACTTCTCTCTTCTCTTAATCTATCGCGACAATATTTCTTCCGTAATATCGATCCTTTTTTTAGAGCTATATAGAACACTTAGAGGTATTCTGATTAAACTCTTTAAAGATAGTAGTAGATTTACTAACCGGTATAATAATATAAGTTAAGTATAAAAAAGTTAAATAAAAAGCCGAGTAAAGAGAAGTCGACTAATAGGCGAGCTAAGCGTAAGTAGGCGAGCGTGGCCTTTATAATCTCGCTACTATAGGCGAGTCGGGTATTAACGCCTTTTACTAGGCTACGCAAGACTAGGAGTAGAGTCACACGGCCGTTCTTCCGGGGGAATATATAATCCGGAGACGCCGATAAAGAGTAAAAGGGGGGCTAATAGATACTATAAATGACTTTAACTTCCGGTTTAGGTAACTGCCTACTTATAGCGGGCCTTCTTAGTAATTTATTTCCTATTAGCGTTTAGGGATCCTGATAAAGGAGAGCTTAAGAGTAGCTAATCGGGGTAGAGTTAAAAGTTGACGTAGGCTTTTATAGGACTATTAGATTTCTTAGATCGGAAACTATACGTAAGGAGTAATATCGGATAGATACGCTTTTCTTATATATAGGTATTTTAGATACGAAGGCAAGTATATAAGAGCGGTTAACAATTAGGAAACCCTATTAGGCGGTATAATCTAGACTTAGTGCTTGCCGGACGTAAAGGGAGAAGTGTATGCCTATTCTAATAGAATAGACACGAACTATATCGGGCTTTCTAGAACACTTTATAGAAAGATAGCACGTAGCTAACCTTAACCTCGGTAATAGCTTAATATATACTGCCGAGGAACAGGCCGCTAATAAATCTTATAAGAGACGGGTAGCTAAGGCATCTTAATACTCCCGGACCAAGTCTACCTCCTCCTTCTATAGCTTATCTAGCTTTTACTCGATAATATTAAGCTGATTATTAGCGTCCCTTAAGGCACTTTGATATTCTCTCTTTATCTATTACGTATCCTATCCCTCCTGGTTTATAGACCTATATATATGACTTAACTTATATCGTATAGAGCGAGGGAACTGCCTAAGAAGCGTCTGTTTAGCTAGATTTACGGTTAACAAGTAGATAACCTAATTTGTATCGTTTAGGCATTATATAGGGTATTACCGGTACGGAGAAGTGATGCTTAACGTTATAGTCTTAGTAAGAGTAATGTTATTTAAGGGTCGGCATAAATACTTAACTCGTCTAATAAAGCCCGGCCCTTACTTAAACCGTATGACTACTATCTTTCTATCGCCTGATACGAGGTAGCGGAGAGCTAATACTAGATAAAGCTAGCTCCGGTTTAAACCTATAACCATGATCCTTCTTACCGCTAATACGGAGAATAGAAAGCCATAGTTCCTATCCTTAGCTTAGCGATAATAGTATAATATATAGATTTTAATAGATCGCCCCTCGTAGCCGACTTTATCCTTCGGGACAGTAACTATAACTACCTCTCCTATCCTATCTCCTTTGCCTCTCCGTAGTCACCTCGTACCGTATCTTCTTTTATTATATTATAGTATCTATATAACCTAGTTATTAGAATTTTATAAGTAACTATAGGCTTCCGGGCTCCTTCTCTAAGCAAAGTTACGGCCTAGACAGACACTATAGGCTTCTAGGTTCTTCTTCTAAGTAAAGTAACGGCCTAGCCAGGCTTTAGAGTATATACGCCTCTAGCTATAGGACTTTAACTAAAATAGTATAGGAAACCCTTTTTCTACGACAGATATCGACGACTTTCTACTTACTAAAGAGATAATCGACGAAAGTCGTAAAAACGTCCTAAAGCTCGTAAACTAGAGCCGGAAGCGTACGTCTACCGGGTAGGTCCTATTTTCAGTTGATTTTAAGGATTCGGGCCTATCTTAAAAACGCTATTATAGCCAATCCTTAAGTTCCTCTAAAGCAATTACTCGGCTAGACCCCGCCGTAGAAGTTATCGACCTTACTATTAATGTCGAACATTACGCTCTTTGCCTAAATGTCTTTAGGCACGGCTAAGGCTATGTCTCGCGTATGTTTATTTTTACGACATATGACTATATACGATATTCTACCCGATAATCTACTAAATAAGCTAACATTTTTATTATAGGTATTATACGATAAATGTCTCGTTAGTAATATTAAAGAGGAAGGATATAGATCTAAGCGCGTGATCAAAAAGGTCTACTACCCTAAGAGTAATCACTTTAATTATAAGAAGTAAGAAGCCTATTAGATCTTTAGACTTGACTATACGATTTACTATAGATCGTTAGCCGAAAGGTTCGATAAACCGTAAGAGAGCGATTTTTTTCGGGTATTATACGATAAGTTCTGTTTATATCTTAGATATAGTAGTTATCTAACTATAACAGGTCATATATTCTACTATACTTGCCTTCGACGGTAGGTTATAGAGAAAAAGAAGAACAAGTGCCTATCTTATAGATCTAACTTATACTAGAAAGGTAACTAATATAGCCGCTTTAGAACTGTTTAGCGTAGACTTGTTTATAAATAAATTCTAGATAAGAATATCACGGGCACCGGGATATATAAATAGATATATTTATCTATCCTCTACTATCTTTTATATTATCTTATACTTATTTAATTTTAAAAGACAGAAGGAGCTAGCCTTCCCCTTTTAGAGAGCCTTAGGTCTATCGGTAAGACATATGTTTAAAGAAAACTCTATTAATATTACTACCTCTAGAGAGTAAAGCTTACGCTACTAGGAATAGTATAAACTTAGAGCTATATCTAGAAGGCACCGGCAAGCCTTTTTAAAAGAGTTCCGGAGACGGATATATTTTAAGGCAAATAAATCAATCAAATGTTTTTTATTCTCCTATTCTAAGAGATTAAGAAGTTCTTCCGATTACTTTATAAGTAGTCTCGTAATCCTGATCTTATATATCAAACTTATCTTTTTAAGCTACTATTCTAATAAACCCTTTCGCCTTATAGCCCTCCGTTATACTCGTAAATAACAACGAGCTCGCTATAAAGTCCGTATACGAGAATAGAATTAAACACTCGAAGGACCTATCTTATAGCTACGAGCTTTAACGTCGTCGTAAAATATTAGTCCTTACGTTAGATAATAAAAAGCGCTCTTTCCCTTTCCGGATAAAGACACGGAAGAAGCGGCGTTATATATAATAAAAATACGTAATAAACGGCTATTATATCTAAAGTTATAAATAATAAATATATTTTAGCTTAGTTATATATCTTTTTTTACTAGTCGTATAGATAAATCTCGTTATTACTAAAGCCTCTATTATAATCCTCGTATTCGAAATACTAGTCGAAAGGGGTACGTCCGAATTATACGTCGCCCCCGGAAAGCTAGTGTGTCGCCTATAGCTTAGCCGCGTCGTGGCTACCTAGTCCGAAGAGTAACGAGCCCGGTTAGCTAAGTCTACGTTTTTAGGCTACTTTTAAGCGATTTCTAGGCGTTATAACCCCGCTTTTAGGCTTTCGAAAACGAAAGCTATCGCGATCACTTAAATATTATAAAATAACTAAAGATAATTATAATATTAAAAACAAGTAATTATAAGTTTTAGAAGGTAAAGATACTTTTTAATAACTAACTTTTAAAAGTTTACGACTTTTAATTTTTAATTTACTAATAAAATACCCTAAAAACACAGACTTAGCTAGCTAGGCTCGTAAAGCCCTAGGCAGGGCACTAAGCTACCGACCCGCCTAGCGCTCTAAGGCTACGCCGTAAACTAGCTAAAGTATAAGGGAACGCGAGCCCTACCCCGCCTTAAGTATAAGTTTATCGTTGTCCCCCTCCTCGACCTCTATTCTCCTATCGCTTTTCTCTCCTATATCCCCCGACGCGTCTACCGTAGCTCGCCTTATATCGTCTTAGCCTTTACGACCGTATAGTCCGGCGCTATAACTCGTGTCGCTCCTTAAAGACCTAGCTCTTCGACTCTAACCTTATCTCTCGTGAGTTTTCGCCTTTAGAATCTACCTCGTATTTAATAATAACCCTAATTTATCTTAGCCTATCTCGGACTTACCGACAGTCGACATATATCACGACGATAACCCCTTATACCCTTCGCTCGTTTAAGATCCGCTATTACTAGCTCGAGACGACGGTACGGATTTCTTATCTTTATCTTCTAGCTATCGTCTAATTATAGAAATCACCGCGACGAATTACGAGCTTACGCCTAAGTCGAATTTACCTTAATATTAGGTCTTTATATAGTCGCTTCCTACGGCTACTTATTCCTCCGAGTAAGGGAAGCGTTATACGACTTATATCTTTACTAGTATAAAGAAGTCGTAGTATAGTACTAAGACTTTTATAAAAGTCTAGGTTATTAATTCTAGTAAACCCGTTCTAGAAATACGTAAGATAATATAGACATCAGGAGATAAAGAGCCGCTATTTGATAACGCGAGAGTACTCCCTTACTCTAACTCTACTATTAAAGATCTTTAGAATAGAATCAGGAGGCAGGCTTAAAAGGCGACGTTAGAAATTATAGATAAAAAGGTCCTTATAGGTTTAGAATTAAACCTTTTAAGTGATAAAGTTATGGCCGGAAACTAGGCTTATAGCTCTCTAGACCGTACTATTCCCTCGTCTTTATTTTATAGAGACCTAGAATTTATATATCTAATTACGATAAGTATTTTTAACCGAGTTATAATTCGAGGCTTATTTTTAAAACCAGATAGACTCTAATCTGAGCTATAATAATAGAAAGGAAATAATAGACAGAATAGAGCTTTAGACGAGAGAGAACTTCGGCTAGATCGATAGCCGTTTTAGAATTCCTTCGAGGTAGATATCTTCGAGATAGTAGGATTAGAAGAAGAATACCGGTAGCTATTATATTATCTTAGAAATAAGGTTAGCTACTAGTAATATGTTTATTAGAACCTTTTTTTTAGATTTAGTAAGTATAATATTAATACTCTTACGTGATATAGTAGAAATAACGCCGATAGCTAGCGGCGTAAAAAAATTCTAAGGTAGAAAGTCTTTATTTTACGTATAGTAGGGAGATAAGCGAATATAGAGGTTTACGGTAAGACTAGCTATAGAGGGTTAGTACGTATAAAATATAGGTCAAAAATAAAATCATTAAGTATTCCGAACTAAAGCCGATTTCGAACTCTATTATAGCTATCGAGGATATAAGAGTTTAGTAAGCGAGTTGGTCTTAGGGGTAAATGCCTGACTCCTAAGCTTTAGCGTCCCCGCTTAGATGATCCTTTATCGCTAGATGATCCTTTATTACTAGATAATCCTTTATTACTAGATAATCTTTTATCGCTAGATGATCCTTTATTACTAGATAATCCTTTATTACTAGATGATCTTTTATCGCTAGATAATCTTTTATTAATAGATGATTTACTAATAACAAATAATCTTTATATACGCCGTCACCTAGATATATAAAATACTATAATAATTAAAATTCGTTTAAAGAATAAAGTCGCTACCCTAATATAGATTCCTCTTAACTCTTAGGGAAAAAAAAAGGTAGCTATAATAGGAAGTGGTATAATAGGTTTAGTTACGGCGTAGGCGTTATAGAGGTCGGGTAATTTCGAGGTGACCTTATTAGAATCGGTAGGGCTTTTTTCTACCCAGCTCGCTTATTATGACTAAAATAATAATAAACATTTAGGGAACTACGTATAGCCTAAACGGGTATAGTTATTCTTATAACGGACTAAATATTAATGTCCCGATACGAGTATTTTCTAGTATATACTATTAAAACTTGATTAAAATACTCGACTACCTTAATATCCGACGCTAAACGCGTAAGTTTCTCTTTATATACTCTTATAAAGAAGACCGACCCTATTTTATCTACCCTTCGAACCTCTATAGGCTACCTCTTATTCGGATACCATTTCGTATTTAAAGGCAAGAGTTCGTCGTTATAGCTAATTTTATATTTATAGCCTTATAATATCTTTAGTTTATTATACTCTGCTTTTTAATACTATCGCGAAAATCCGGTACTAGAAACTCTTAATTAGCCGAAAGTCTTTCCGAATACGTAAAGCGGGTCTATATCCCTAATAGATTCTTATACGGCTATATCTTGTCAACGTTTAGTAGGGTTACGAGTTACTCGTATAACTAATTACTATCGTTTCCGGTATTTTATATCACGGATTATAAGCGCTATATAATAGGGAGTAATCATAATACTATCTTCGCTATAACTGATATAAAAAAGATTTTATCGGTAGGAATCGATATTAGGCTAAATATTAAGGTTATTAGCGTGAGTTTAGTCATTTCTATAGACCTATATCCTACTATTATACGTGTCGATATATAAGGCCAGCTTAGTATAGAAGAGTTCGACTATATTATCCTTACTATTAGCCCTTTAGCTATAGGTAATATATATAAACCAAGCCAGGCTTTAATAAAGAGTTTAGTAACTTATAAAGTCGATATTATAATATATAAAGACTAGGAATTAATAAATAATTTATTCTCGCGCGATAGTGTCGGCCTAAAAATGAGTAACTCGACTAGTTAGGCTATAAGAAACAAAACAGCCAAGTACTAGCTCTTTAGACGCAGGATATCTAGAGTTCTAGAATCAGAACTACGGTGGCCACTTATATATACCCTAGTAGTAGTCTGATTACTATTACGTCCGGTTCCGGCTCGCCTTAATAGAAGAAGTATATAATATACGAATAGAGTTTCGTTAGGTTTTTAGTAACTCTAGAGTCAAGACAAAAGCTTATAGATGCTTTTTATAGGAACGATAGTAGCTCCTAGAAGAATAGAGATAGAAATATGTAGATCGTAGGTGGCTAGGCGTCAGATGCTCTAGCCCTACTTAAATCATGTGTTATAAGTGGTTTTATAGCTACGGAAAACATTAATACTGATCCGCCCTTCGAAATTACCCGCCGTATACTCTTTTAACTATATTACTCGAGAGAAAAACAAACTATAATAGTGTTAAGAGTTAGTGCTCGTTATTAGATATCGGCCTTAGGTACGGAAAAGATATAGCGGTTAAGTTAATAGAGGAGTTACGTAATTCGAGTTATAGAAATATAGAAATCTAGTTTACTTTTAAGCCTTTAACTATTTCCCTACTACCTAATAGGCCTCTCTTTTACGATTAAGGGCAACTGTTACTAGGTTTATTTAGACGGGCGCTATAATGAGTTTTTACGATCTCGCGGTCTTATTAACGTGTCCTGTCTATACGAAAGAGCAATCAGGTAGTATTCTATTCTTAGACCGATTTAAAATTGATTTACTTATCGAAGAGCGGGTGTTCTTACTAAATATTTTGAAATTACGATTAAACCTAAAAGGTTTCTAGTATAACCTTAAGGGTATACGGACTAGAAAGTCAGTTTACCGATATAGGTTCGATGACCCTTATAACGGGAGGGTCGAAGTTTAGAAATGTCCTTTTATAACACATATTTAACTATTCCCTTTATATAACGGACAGCGTTTATTCTTCTAAATCCGAAACTACGAAGAAATATATTCCTAATAGAACTAGTGTTTATAAAAAAGTATTAAGATCTTTTCTCTCGTAGTCGGCTCCTGTTTATATATCGTATACTATAGTTTATTATGACTTTCTAAGGGAACGGTATATATACTAGTAACTATTATACGTATAAGGTTATCTAGCCTAAACTAGAATAAGGAATCTATACGGAGAAAGCATTTAGGTTAAAGATTAAAGCTAAGGTAGTTTAGGTCAAGAAATTACGCTATATAAGTTCTTTTATTTTGACTCTGATTATAGTCTACGTATTAACTTCTTCTAGCCAGCTTATTAAGATAGAAGCCTTAATAAAAAGATTATAAATTTTAAATCCTAAGAGGAGAGGTAGACTATAATATTCCGCTAGATATCCCTTATACTAGATTATATATATATATAAAATCCGCCTATCATTTATCGAGATATAAAGCCTCCGAATATACTATGTTATAGTAAGAAGTTCTTTACTGATTTTAGTATCGCTAAGACCGTTAACAACTAGTATACTTTAGTCGGAACGGACTCCTATATAGCGCCGGAGATTTAGGAGGGAGGTGGCTAGAGGCGTTCGCTTAATCCGTATGATACTAAGCTTAGTAGATCTTAACAAGCCTAAGAGTAACCGTTAAAAGGAGTATATCTTTAGAGACTTTGCCTATATAGATCTTTATACTAGTTTATACCCGTAGACGAGACGCTAGAGTCGTTAGAAAGATTGTTAGAGGTAGTATAGCTAGAAGAGGAGCTAAAAGAACCTTTCTTATATTTAGAGATAAACATATAAAAGAATATAATAATAAACAGGATAAGAAGGGCACTAACGATTATACTAACAATAGTTAAGCCTTACTTCGAGCGTTTAGAGGTAGAATAGGAGGATTCGACCTTTCGCGAAATAAGAAAAGATAGATTTATAGGCGTTATTACTTTTTTTTTTTTTAAATAATAGAGAAGCGAATTTCGGTAGAACTTTTTTATATTTAGATAACTACTCCCTTCTTTAAAGTATTCTTAGGGTTATATTTAATTATCGTAACTTATATTATCTTAATAATAGGATTATCTATATAGTAGGGGTAATCTTAGTAGTAGGATCATATAGATAGTAGAGATCATCTCGTAGACATTAGAGGGGTGATAGATTATCAGGTAGATATAGAGACGCTAAGGATAAAGCATTCCTCGATTAGGTTTAAGCTAACCGAATATACGTGACCTGGCCCTTAAGACCAAGTCGCTTACTATACGGAGTATCGCCGCGCTTACTAATACGGCACGCGGATAAGAGAGAAGTATATTTAGGTTATTTAGATATTAAAAGATATATTATTAAAGCTAGACACTCGAGGCGAGTGTTACGACGTACGTAGGTAATAGGCCGATCAAATATAGGCCTTTTAGATAGTCTATTTTTAGGAAAACAAACCCTT
>JAAMPI010000371.1:0-41153 GCA_013054445.1 Cudoniella acicularis
CTAACCCCTTTTCTCTAGAACCTTGTCCGCAAGTATACCTGGATGCAAATTGGCCGCTACGCCATGCCGCCCACAGAACTTAACTCTACGGCAGTGGGCAACAGAATGCACGTTGATCACTGTATTGAAACTCTACGCCTGGCCCTAATGTGTTTCGCGGATGTAACGCCCATTCTTATGCTTAATGATTCGGAGTCGCCGGAGGGTATACGAGCGAATTTTAGGTCACAGCATAAATGCCGGAATTTTGACAGGATTGAGGAATGGATGGATAATAAGTGGCAAGTAGAGTATATTGGATAAGCCTTTTTTCATAGAAGAAGAAGATTATAAAAGTAATAGAGCTCTAAGAATCAAGAAAATAATGTCATCATCCTCCTCGGAGCTTTCTAACAGGGATTCTACTATGGACCTCGAGAGTAGAGATATTGGTTCGAAGCCGAAATATAAAAACCTCCAAATATGATCCCATGCTACCGATTTCGAGCCACACAGAGCTACACCCGAAGGAGGCAGGAACACCTCTTGGAGAACCCATAGACGTCGGAACCATGGGCGCCAGAAGAAAGATACCAAAGAGATACTGCGCTCTACCGCCGCTTTGCCAAGTATATTCTCCATGGAAGTGAAAGCTTCGAGAGCTAAGTCCCTGAACGCAGATCTTGGCAACGGACCTAGACCGGGAATTTTATTCAACTTGGAACCGAACTCCATAGCAAGATTCATGAGTTCGTCGCTGTCATCAGAAGCTTCCCCAAGCCAGACGCAGACTCTTAAGCACTGCTTGTAGATCCTGCTCATCAAACGGACGTGATGTCCTCTTTCTTTTTCATCTCTCTGATTAATACTGATGGCATCTGCCCAGAATACGCGCAGCCTTCCTAACGGAACAACACCATTGTCTGCACCGTTGTCTTGAAGCTGTCGAAGCACGGCAGCTAGGTTCGAGGTAATCTGGAGCTCAAATTGCAGGAGTTCTGGTGGCTCTAGTCTTGAAGACGCCACTCACAGACTATTATGGGTTCAGTGATTGCCGGGTCTCCCCAAACATAGGAAAGCGCTTCGTATTGCGGTTTTTCGTCGAGAGAAACATGGACGACCATTATGGTGACGTGAGGATTTAAACCGGAAGCGAGCGCGAAGAGTCGAATCTCATTGCGAGTATTATCGAGTGGGCGCTAGCTATATGATTCCATGACGAAAGTTGAAGCATTGATCAAGTATGCATGCTAGTTCAGGAGGGAGAAGTAGTGAGAATGGATTGCTGCCTTGACCAGGCTGTACAGACCCTAGAGTCGTCTAAGAGACCATCGCACAGGACGCCACCGAATAAAAAACCCCCCCAATTTGGAAAGAATGCGCTGAACCCTTTCTCACAACTGTCTTCTTATGGACTCCTATAATGACTTTCGATTCTGGATGCCGGAATATTGTTGGATCGACGGCCATTGGCTGGAAACCTAGCAAATTTAACATTAATAAATACCACATCCTTGCTGCCTGCTTCAAGCCATATATAGACTCTTCAGAATCTTAACGTACTTGCCAAAATGCTGCTGCAACTCGTCTGGGACCTTCATAAAGATCTCCTCCTGTAGCGTTGCAGCTAGGAACGCAGCAACAACGTCCATTTGGTAGACTTCATTTTTCTCCTTCTTAAGGTCAAATACGATCTTTGCATCAACAACCCCTTTCGTTTCCAGCTCTGATTCTGCGACAGGTTCGGAGAAAGTCCTTCGTTTAATTTAAGTGGTTTTAAGACAGCAT
This sequence comes from Cudoniella acicularis, assembly GCA_013054445.1. Classification (NCBI taxonomy): domain Eukaryota; kingdom Fungi; phylum Ascomycota; class Leotiomycetes; order Helotiales; family Helotiaceae; genus Cudoniella; species Cudoniella acicularis. Next base: position 1,768 of record JAAMPI010000371.1, read on the forward strand.
TGCAAGCAAACAAACCCATCATGAACACTGAGTGAGGAAAGGAGACTTGTCCCACCCAACTCCAAAAATAGGAACATAATCTATAACTCCAAAAAGCCATCATCTTCTGACCCTCTTCCGAACTGGAAGCAAAGGCGACGAACTCTGACGACCTGAGTTAGATGGCCTAGTCGGAAGCACAAGTCAGCCAAACCACTTCCTTAGTAAAGCAACCAGGGCAAGACAACTCACGAGAAAACAGATCCCTTCTCCGCTGAAGTCGGTCCATCACTCGAAAAAGCCACAGCTTCAATAGTCGGATAATATTCATCCTCCTCTGCTTCCGCATCGCAAGTTTCATCTGCAGGGTCTGTCCCCGGTGATGGCGGGTCAGCAGCCCACAAAATCAACGCGAGCAACGCCTCATCTGCGCACAAATCCCTCGGCGATGATGAAGGATACGTTCCCTCTCCCTCTCCCTGCCCTAGCCCCTCCATACGCGTACGAATCGGAAAACTCCCCGACACCTTCAGCAACCCCTTCCTCCCAGGCCGGTACACAGCCACGAGTTCCCTCTCCGTGACCACAAATCCGTACTGGCATGCATTCTGCGTCATATAGAAGTTCACCTGCGAGAGCACTTGGCGGAAGTCGGCGCCCCGGGAGTCGGCGTGTTTCCACATGCTGTGCCTCCAGCCGGAGTGCAGTTTGATGTCTCCTACGAGTAGGATGGGGGGAGAGAGGTTGGTGAATTGGTGGCTGGGTGAAGAGCTACTGCTTTCTACCCTCTCCTCTGTTTGACTGCTCCCTACTTCTTCGGCCCCGGAAGTGTCAGTTCGCTCTTCGTTACTGGTCAATTCTCTTTTGGCGGGATTCTCTTGTTTGCCAAAGGCCGAGTTGTTTCCTTCCTTAGTAGAACGTTGATCGAAATTAGAACCATGGATTTCCTCCTCTCCCTCCTCTTGCTCTTCACCGGTCTCGTCCTCGTCCTCGTCGAATCTCTCCTCTCCCCATCCCACCTCGCTGATATCCTGCACTACGAGATCAGGAATGGAGTTTAGGGATCTGGGGCCAGGGAGTACACCCAGATTCATAACCCTTCCGTACTCATGCTCGTCCTCCTTCTCCTCCTCAAAAATCTTCGTAATCGCTTCCAAAGCCAAATTGACCTTCGCTAGTAACCCCATATGCAGCGACGTCTGTAGATACAGTTCCGAGACAATAATTGTGTTCGCGATGGGGATCCAAGGTTGCAGGAGAAATTTATGCTGGCCTTCGTATAGCAAATGCCTGAACTTGGCTCGCACCGGGCTTTGGTTAAAAGCGTCCCAGTCCTTGACTGCCTTGATATCTTCCCATTGATATTGACCGGATAAACTTTTAGTTTGGCCTGATTTGCCTTTGTAATAGAGGCGGAAGGGAGGGCCCGGGCGTCTAAGGTATGAGGATATTGTTTCACGGGGTTGAGCCATTGCAGACGGGATGGGGTGAGCCGCCTCGTTGTCTACTCGAGATGGTTACGTCGGGGATATGAAGGCACCAGGGAAATGGAAGTAGTGGGAACTTTTGTGTGCCGTGTGAAGGATATTGAGAAGGGAGTTTGGAGTGCGGGGTTCGCGTGTGAAGCACAGATCTGACTTCTAGATTTGTAAAGGCAGAAGAAGCAAGTTAGCAATAAAGCCTCTGGCATTTAAATAGATTTATACTGTGTAAAGATAGAGGAAGGGGCTGGCTGAATGAGCCGAGTTCTCCAAACTTATGAGTAGCTCACAGGCTGGAATTTGCGAGGTCACCTGATCTCGCTCCAACTTTGAGGCACCCGTGCCAGGCAGCCAGCCTTGCATCTTTCAATGCCGCGTTGCATGAATGACCACCAACCTCACAACAACAATAATGTCTAGCAGCCACAGCCCCATAGAACGTCCTTTAGCGCGCAACAAGAAGAGGCAGCATGACAGCGACGATGATGATGACTACAATACCTCCAGGAGCAACAAGAAGAGAAGACCCTCAGAGTACTTGGAACGCGAGAACAATTCGAAGACGAAGACCCCTCTTCGAGATGTGACCTTCAGGGCGAATACTTTGCAGGAGCGGGGAAATAACAATCGCCCTCTTCGAAACCATGTCATCAAGACGGATCCTTCGAATGCCAATGAGCACTATAATAGCTCCGCATCCCTTCCTTGGAGTCATCGCATCAGGACAGAGTCGTCGCAGGATGCGAATTGCGCGAACAACTCCGAGTCCCTACTACCATACCATATCATCGAGACGAGCTCTTCGCAGGACGATGAACCCAACAACCACGCCGAATCCGAATCCCTTCTTCGAAATCAGATGACTCAGCGGGTTCTCGAGGCGGGCGATACGTACAATGCTAGCAGTGAGTGTGTGCAAAAAGACGATGGGCTTGGGGGCAGTCACAAGGGCCGCACAGCTTCCGTCATTCCCAAAGACGACTATGTCGAGAACAAGTCTTCGTCAGATCATATGGGTGGTACCAACTTCCAGTCCTCGCAGGATGGTGGGTATGACAACGACAACTCCGAATTCCTTCCTGAGAACGAGGAGGAAGACAGCACAATGCAAGTCCTCCCCCGCTTTCGCAGGATCATTACGACCGACTCCATTAATAAGAAGCTCACCAAAGATGTCCCCTGCCACAGTATCTTCCGTTCTCCCTCACATACACGCCACAGCCAAGGAGTAATCGCAATCACCCAGCAGAATCGACACTTGTCGTTTCCAACAACCAAAAAGAAATCGGGGGTCTCAAAGGCACCGCGGAGTCTCCTTCAAAAGGTCCTCTCAAGGCCGGGAGCATCGATCCCGCTCAACAAATTCAGCTTCCTGGAAGATGAGATCGAGTTTGTTGACATCATTGGCGAGACAACTGAGGAACAACATCATGCCAGAATATTTCGCATCACCGCTGGTGGGCGAAGTTTTGCTCTTAAAGTGGCAAGTATACGCAATTCCATTCGAATTTTGTCCCCACTGCTAACATCACTTCTTTGCAGCACAAGTACAGGGAGGATGATATCTCCCAGTCCCATCCGCAATTCCCTCTTCCCAATCAACGCTTCGACCACGAATCGACTACATATGCGCGCACCGCACATCTTCAAGATCTACCTTCGTCTCCGATCCCCAAATGCTACGGATACGTAAAGTTGACAAAAATACCACAAGCCCGTTCTCGACACCAACGGGATCCCTTTCGTTCAACCCGGTATACTTCTGCTGCGTATCTGGATTTTCTGATTCAAGGAGAAGATCGTCTAGGTAGCGAGAATCAGCAATGGAGACGCTATTTCCGGGACAGGCCTCCATCTGCGTGCATTCTCCGTGGAATCGTCCTCGAGGACATCCCTTCTTGCAATCTAGTGGGCAGAAATCTTTCTCATCAGCCCAAACTGATAAGCTCTGGGCGGGAGAGTCTCGCTCGCCTTCACGAGTGCGGTGTATTACACGGTGATGTTGGCGATCTACACCATGCTCTCGTTGCAAAATCACACGGACGGATTGTTTGGGTTGGGTTTGGCATGTCTTATCCTTATGGGCAGGGAGCGTTGCGGGATTTTGATAAGAGGGCTGCAATGGAGGTGCGTCTTTGGGAATCTTTATTTGCAAAGCGGCGCCCACGTCTAAGAAAACAAAAGGCGAAGAGGATAGCAGGTTGTCAGTGATAGGATTAGATAGGCCTTATATTGGATTATATCGAGGATGTACTTTTATTCTGCTATAGCTTCATGGTACTCCAATAAAGTGTCTAATATTTGGACTTCCAGTAAGGAAATCCAATAAGTTTTCTAAACGGCTTTATTGTTGTATGATTCAGTAATGCAAACTGTAAGATTACATGATATAGTCAAAGTCTCTCCCATAGATTAGAAGACCATAGAACTTGCAATTGAACGTATTAGATTATTGAAAATAACACAAAACTCCACTCCCCCATGGGACTCCAGAACTGGCGTGGGCGCGTCATCCTTTGGCCGACCACCTTTGTTCTTACTGTTCTACCCGTGTTCTTTCCAACCATGCTCCTGGACCTTCTTAATGGTCTTGCACACGTACTGGCACGTGAAGTTTCTACTCTCAACCGCAATAAGTGATCATCTAATAGGAGTTCGAAAAATCCGTCTAAAATTCAAGACTCGACAAACAGCGCGAGGTTCTCTTCTGTAATAGCTGCTAACACCTCCTGCTTGCCACCTAGAGCAATGGCACGCTCGTCTGTCATAAGAGGAAATACTTTCTGCTGAATAAACTTGCACATAGCCTTGACCTTGCCGACCTCAACATCTCCACCCCGCCGGTTCACGACCAAGATACTCCCAATATTCGGGTCATGCCACCAGGGTCGCAATCCCTCCCACTTCCCATCCTCTACCGACGTTTGAAGGAGGAGCAGCCGCGCCAAAGGATTCTCGAGATCGCTTTGCACATCGCCAGTATTACTCTGGGCCTTCCCAACGTACGCCTTAGCAACCCAAGTCCAGTCAAGGAGGTCGGGGATACAAAGGGGGTCATCACCCTCGAGGTTAAACAAGGGATGCGTGTTAGGGACAGCGACAGGAACCAGCTCAGGGTTGCCACGAGCCTGATCGCCGATACAGTTGATCCGAACCCCCCATACCTTCCCAGATTTATCAGCCAAGACACGCTTCGCAAGGTGATCCCCCATCCCAATCCCGTCAATCATGCTCCCAATCGTTTCTCGGTAGTAGCCCAGGTAGTCAATAGCATCTCGGTATCCGGTCAAGGTGATATCCATAAGGAGGCGAGGATCCCACGTGCTCCCCGCCTTCATAACAGCGACGAGCGGCCCTTTCCAGATGAATTCCCCCCATGTATCTCCGATAAGAGTAGGGGTTGTCCCATGAAGCGACTGGTTAGTGATAAGGTTTGGAATAGGATCAGCATCGAGATACCAGATGTTAAGAGTGTCTCGATTGGTCTTCCGCCCGCGGAGGCTGTTCCCACGAATGCAAAGCAGATTACGGCCGATATACCGGTTGTGCCCAGGAACGACGAGAAGCTGATCGAGCTCGGGGTTAAAATACCCTTGTTCGTGTTCGTCTTCCTTGCTGTCTACCCAAACAAGACACGGCGAGCGCGTTGTCATAGGAAAGTAGATCGCGAGGTAGTGTTTGGGCGAAGGTCGAGCGGTGAAATTCGACATGGAAGAGTCTTTAAATTTGCGGCACAAAAGTTTGTGGGTTCGCCAGTCGGCTTGTTGACATTCCAAGGAGCAGTACGCAGCAGAGCGGCACGTCGTACAGAGCCGCGCATTAGACACCCCACAGATTGTACATAGTGAAGACGCTTCCATGGCTAGATCATATATGCAGCTTACGACAAAGCACTGAATTAACTAAGAACAAGAACACGTTGTTATGTTTTATAATTCCACAAGGTTAACGGTGGCTGGGAAGAGGAGATGACTAAGCGGCTGTAACAACTAAGCAGGGTATGGAAATTAAAGTTGTAGTTTAAGGGGCCCATGACCCCATGGGGCATAGACCCCACCTTGATTCCCATCTTCACCGAAGATGCGATGCAGCATATACCCTCGGTTTGACTCACTGCTGCTCCTACTGATTCCGTTTGGAGCAAGGACCGGGAACTTCGCAGGTTCAGATATGGGTGTTCGAGATTGGAGGGAGACCCAAGTTTCGAGTCACATGATGATGTGGGCGCAATGGCCAATCGCAAGAGCGCATCGGCGACCAACCAAAAGTCCGTGTAGCGGCTGACAAGCTGCTGGAGCCCTAGAACGCTTTCCGTCTTTCCCACGTCACTTTCACCAGTCTGCCATTTTCGGTCACGTTATCCAGTTTGCATCCCAATTCCTAGACGGCATCCTCACACAACCATCCCGCCAGTGCTCAACTGTTTTCGACGAGATCGCTGAAACCGACGGTGATAATCAATGGAAGGCTTGGCTCGAAAAAGTCTTCACCTCAAGGGATGAAATAGTAACTTTTGTTGCTAGTCGCCGGGAAGGAGGTCGTGCCGGACAGGTCGTTCGTTATCTTTGGGGTTCTTTCAACCTCAATATCTGCATCAGATTCAGCAATAGAGGACCGAACGCCATTATTCGGTTCCCAAAACCGGGACTGCTACAGCGATTTCGTAGGAACTGCAGTGTTCGCAGCTGCAATAGACCCTTTAGCCATTCCCCTTTCTCCGAGTGAGCGAACACGAGCAGACTCGAGAGATGACTAGTGGCGATGAAGCGGCTTCGCCATATTTCCACCTCAATGGGTATCTCAATGAAAGGAGGCAAGCAGTTCGAGAGCGTGTCATCAGCCGATTGAACGAGGAGATTGATGACAGTGAGGTTGTTGTCGACCAAGCAGATGACGGTCGTCACGGGGTTATTGTCGACGATGACAGTAGTGAAGTCAGCGTCGACCAGGGGTTTCAACGCGAGCGGCGGCGGACGGAGGTGGTCGAGGAAATGGAATTTGAGTCACAGGAGCAAGAACGGAGGTGGTGGGGGTACAGGCAGCCAAAAGACGCAGACAGGAAGGAGTTGACGTACGGGAGTTGGGTGGGCAGTTAGAGGAGTGGCATGGGGTTCGCCCATGGTGCCATTGGCAGGTCATTCGCATGGCATCGAACACGCGATCTAGGATTGTGGGCATAATGAAGCGAGTGAGATTTCCAGGATAACGTCTGTCCCTGTGTGCCGAAACGCACCCCGTAACGAAACAAAACGTTGGTACTTCAAGTTCAAGCGACTCGAAATCTGTGAACTCGTTAAAATTTCTATTCATTTTCATTTCAGTGCTTTATATGCTTCCCCCGAACACTATTAATCTACTAGTTCCGAAAAATATTTTCGCGTCGTCGCCGCCCCCATAAATTTACCGAGAGCCTCCTTTTATCCTATAACAGGACGCCTCGACTTGTAACACCACCGTAATATTTTTCCACTATTTAAACACATGAAACGATTAAATATTGACATCTAGGTTCTATAATAACACGAAAATGCTATTGCCACTATTGTGGCGGCCAAGGCGTGCCCTGTTATACGACGTCGCCACGTGGGTTGATACCTCCTCCAATCAAGCGAGCAAGGATCTTAGTTAGCTGCGTCATGGTTACGGTAATCTCGGTGAAAATATATGTGATAAAGCCTATGGCTGCTGAAGTCACCAGCGCCGAGAACGCTTGCTTAGCGCCGAACGTAATGTCTGCCACCCACAAAGCGAAGTGCTGACTGATTCTCACGGCGAAGTCTACGACGTTCCAGCACAGCGACGGCACAGCGACGACTGCCATCGTCCCCACGCCGCAGATCATCCTGCAAGCAGCATGCGTTAGACCACATTGTCGCTCTCCGCGCTCCTGGCTGCAGCTGTCCGGTTCTCGAGCCCGTGGGTGGCGGTAAATTCCGGGCTCCTTCCTTTCACAGGCTTCAGGCTCTAAATCCTAATTATTTTACTACACGTGTGGCATATATCTACAGCTTATTGCACCTTAAGTGATTAGATCTTGAGTCGATATCTCGAATTCGCCAAGGCGAGGAACGTGGACGGCCGTAACACGAGACCATCGAGGAGATGGTACTTGACGGTCCCGAACCCCCACCCACCACACTAGGAGGTCCGGCTCCTGGAGGTAGTCCAACCATTCCCATAAAGCCGCAGAGTGTTAGCATCGATGATCAACGCAAATTCTGTGAATCATGTGGCTCTCTCTTGCGAAGAGGACCACGCGACATAGGTTCTGGGTTTCGCTGTTATCAGAAGACCCTGGAGACTTTGCTAGAGGCAGCCGACAGTGGATGTGTTCTATGCCAAAGTGTAGCTTATGAAATAAGAACTCATCGTTTTGAAAAAGGTGAACTATTTCCTTCGCCTCGTACCTCCCTCAGCATCGATGAGGCTATGAACAATGAGTCTACGAATTATACATTTCACGCAGCGACCCATCTCAATAAACCGTGTTACGACCTCAATATCTACTTAACGCGGCGCTCAGCACCTATCCTTCAACTCCGGCTGGTGCCTCTTCATGGTAATATACTCGTCTTTGCAATCTGCATAAACTAAATCAGTTTAGAAACAGAACCAGGCATTTTGACTGGCTTATCTTATAACGACAGCACGGGCTCTGATACTTGCTGGAAGCAGGTACTTCAGTGGTATAATCAATGTCTCGAGAAGCACGAAAACTGTGGAGGTTCCCAGGCCCGTTCTTTGTGGTATCCATCTCGAGTTCTTGACGTTGGGAACGAGGAAGATCAGATTGTCAAGCTGAAGATCACTGGCGAATCAGATATGCAGGGTCCATATCTGACTCTCAGCCACCGCTGGGGTGACAATACTGTGTACAAGCTCACCGAGCCGAAGTTGGAAAACTTTAAAACGGGAATTCACGTAGCCGATCTCCCGAGGACGTTTACACAGGCGATCGAAGTTACGCGTCGTCTCCAGATTCGATACCTTTGGATCGACTCCCTTTGCATTATTCAAGACTCGGTTCATGATTGGCAAATTGAATCGGTTCAAATGGAGACGGTATACGCTAATGCCCATCTGAATATCGCAGCTACGGCAGCCGACAATAGCCAGGAAGGGTTGTTCCGGCCCCGAAACAAAGGAAAGTTCTGGCCCACAGAAGTTGTCATCATGGTAAAAGGGGCCTCACGACAGTACTTGGCTTACGACCCGGATGTGGCTAATTCTCAGTTGGAAGCAATGCCTTTGAACAGACGTGCTTGGGTTCTACAGGAGCGCTTGCTTTCTCCTCGTGTTCTCCATTTCGCCGAAACCCAGCTCTTCTGGGAATGTCACGGAGGAGAGTCATGCGAAATGTTTCCTCGCAGCATCCCTCCTGGGGAATGGCCAAATACCAACCACAAAAGTCTCGATCCTCGGGCGTTTTTGGAACGAGCTAAACGACTCCGCTGGCCTATGGACAAAGTCTTGTCTAACTCCATATATCCGTACCGCATTTGGGCCGATACTGTGAGTAGATACACGCGGTGCGGAATTACGAAATCCGAGGACAAGCTCGTCGCTATTAGCGGCATAGCTAAGTATATATCACACCTTATCGATGACGAGTATCTTGCGGGAATATGGCGGTCCACAATTCCAAAGGCTCTTTTATGGTATATCAGTACTTACCATCCGGCCAAGGAAGTCCCGCCGTTTAGACCGACTCCTTATCGCGCGCCGTCTTGGTCATGGGCTTCCGTTGAAGGGCAAATTCATAATACCTCATGGATGTATTCGTCATATATTGATCCAAACCCCTACTCCACAAGTTGCGTCCAGATACATGAGGCTATGATCACACCTCTTGTCGAGGGTGATGTCTATGGGCAGGTCACATCGGGCTTTTTGAGATTATCGGGCACCTTGCTTTCCGGCTTCGGCATTGTACTCGTGCCCAATGATACGTATAAGAATTACCGAGTTGCTTGTTCAGAGAAAGAAAAAGCGGAACTAAGTTCGGACATTTTGGTTGGCCTAGACGTGCCATCCACATCTGCGGAACTAGATATGACTTGTCTTCTTGTAGCTTTGGGGGACGAACACGAACACTGCTTGTTGTTGAGGTTAAGGTCAGACAAAGGTTTGAATGTTTATGAGCGCGCTGGTACTGTAACCTTTGCCAGAAAAGCTCGTGTTTTTCAGGAACGGGAAAGCGTTGCTGATTTTCGAGAAAGACTTGGTTGGCGTATCGCGAGGGCAGAGATAATCTTGGTGTAATGTAGTTATGACTGGATGGAGTCTGGCCTTACGTATTCATATTCATTCAAAGAAATTACGCTTGAGTATTTGAATCTCACTGCTTATCTCTGCTTGCACAGCTTTATTGTAATCACACTTATTCATCACTCACAAAGCTTACGTTGCTGCGCAGCCATACGCGTGACATTCTACGCCACACACGTGACTACACCTGCTTTAATTACACGGGTATTATTTTAATCAAGCTAATTTCAGCCAATGCTCGCTAATTAGCACTAATCTAGAGCTAAAATATGTGGCGTTTTATGCCCTTCTCCCTCCCACCGGAGTAACTCCCGGGTTACATCATTTCTTCTTTAAGTATCTTCAAAATTTAGAGCCATATTCTTCCTTAGTAGAACCTTTTCCTAAGTGCTCCGAATTTTGAAGAGACTCTAATAGTCGTGATTAAGCATGGGGGTACAGCCGAAACGGCAATTAGTGGCGTGATTGAAACGATCAATAGTATAACCAACCACAGTTATTTTCTTCTTGCTAAGTGGTCTTCTTAGAGGGAAATAGTTAAAGAAAGTAGAATTTTAAGCACAAATTCATAGACCTGCTAAGAAAAAAGTTGTGATTAGTAAACTATGGATTTGTTTCGTTACGGGGTGCGTTTCGGCACGCAGGGGCAGACGTTAAGCCAAGGGATACAAAAGGAGATTAAAAGCAAGAAATTATTCGAGAAGTTCGGGTGTGGTACGTAGTGCGGAGTTCCGCAGGCCTTATGTGAGAAGTGGACGCAGAAGGAGGATTGCGGGTTGGCGGGAGGTCTCGTTCGCTCTTGCTAATTGCCCCTCTGCCACCAAACCCGCCTGCTAGATCCGAGTCTCGCCACATTACAAAACATCGTTCCAACTAAAGTAGAGAGGAAAGCACCAGCACACCGTAATATCTGCACATCCTCCTGAGTCCCCCCGAACGCCTCTGCCAAAATTTACACCTCCTCCTAGCCGTCTTTTCAATTTGCGCCAATATCTACATTCTTGTCAGCGTCTCCTGCCACCTCCGCCAACAGCACCGTATATCAAGCCGAACATCCATCCATTGGTAATTAAACTGCCTCCACCGGCATCTACGCCTCCCCTCTCCACACTTTCCGCCAACATCTATACCTCTACCAGCACCTCCACGGCGTTTACCCACCGCCCCAATATCTACTACACCTGTACCTACACATCACCTCTTCCAATATTTACTCCTCCTCCAGCATCTTCTCGATCATCTTCCCGATCATCTTCCCAGTGACTGCCCAACTCCACCCTTATCTACGACTCGCATCAACTCGTAGATATCTAGCGGCCGGTTCTAGAAGATTCTAGCCACTTCGTATGCTTGAACCACGGCTTGTTTCATTATCTTCGGGACATGAGTTCGTAGCTAATACGGGAGTGTCGTCGTGCAAGCTGCTCAGCCCATCCACGGCACGCTTGATCATCATGTAGGATAACTTCCTCCCCCAGCCTAGTATTGGCACAGCCACTTACCCAAACCTATAAATCCATTACTCTACTCTGCTCTTCGATCTTTACATTTTTAATTATTTGATATTTCAATCCTTGAAACTCTTTTCTCTTGCGAAAGTATTGATCCAAACCTGGAATACACAAAGACAACGAAGCGTAACAATCACCGGTATATATACATTGTAGGTCTTCGAATATCTTGGACTTCTTTCTGATTCTAATATTTTAGTTTTCCAAAGTGAACTTTTTGACGATAGGAATTCCGGACACTGCTAGCGTTTTTCCTTTGTTGAAACTGGCACCAGAAATAATCACGGAAATCCTGAGGATATATATCAAGTCTCGAATAAATAATGGATCTCTCGCCGTCTTGGACCTTCGCGGGCCACCACCAAAGTCAACTTATGGTTCCAGATCGACTGAACCTGAAGAAGTTACTCCGGTAATCACGGACACTCGGGCAATGTCTTAGTGTCAAGGTATCTCTATCAAATCGGAGCGCCTATCCTAAATGAATCTCTCGTGGGCCTTACTCTCCATATCGACAGTTCATATTTTGAGAAGTTCCCAAATACAATTCTCGAAAATTGCCCACGTCTACGATTATGGATATCAGGGGAACCTCCTCACGCTGCTACATTGAAGTGCCTCGAAAAGTGCACAGGCCTTAAGTCGCTTCGAGTCGACTTCTGCGAGGATCATAAGAAGACACGGCGGATATTTGCAGGCCGTATAAGAGGTGTAACTTTTGAGAAACCCACAATATTAAAGGAGATCATCGCCTATACTCCAACTAATCGTGGATGGGAATACGCAACTGCATTTGAGCGATTATTAGGTAAAGACAAGAGTTACCCAGTACCTTGGCCTGGGTGGTGAAGAAGGAATGACGGTATGGACACTTCCACACAGAGGAGGCGGCGGAGTACGGCTGGAGAGCTTGGAGCGATCTTGGAATAGTCGAGCCACTTACAGCTCATGATTTAAACGACGTGCCTTCTACCATTGTACCATGAGAGTGAGGTTCTCATTCACTCATTTGTTCTAGTCCCGGAGTGAAATTCCTGAGCTGTGGTCGCCAAGTTGAACCATGATATGCAGCAACAGCCCAACCTGTACACCATCACTCGAGTTTACTCCACGGTGAACTGGATCTCCTGATACAAAATCGTCTCGCCATTCCAACTGACGGTTGTATCGGATGTGCAACCCGTACGTTCAGGCGTTTATATGGGGTGTGCTCACTAGTCAATATCTTGAACTTCCGCGTCATCCTCCGAACCAATTTCACATGACTATGCGTGGTCTATTTGGCACCGACCTCACTCATCCCTCATCCAACCTTACTGGCAATGTTATGCTGACGGGTTTGGTATGTATTCTAGACGGCTATCAACCCTGGTTAACTTGATGACAGCTGACAATTTTGGCGTGTTTATCCTCGGGATTCGCCCATCTACCTCTTTCATATAAACCCAAAAAGGCCAACCCGCTAATGATATGTTACTGAAGTTGTCTGCTTCGTTTGTACTTCCGAAGCTCCCAATTCACCTCTGAAAGCAAGACTTCAGAAGATTCAACCACAGGAGACTTGTCCGAATATCGTCTCTTCTTTGAGGATGGCGATGGTTCAGCATCCGGGGTAACGTGTTCATGGAGCTGCTGACGCGTGAGCTGTCCGTGGCCGGCGTGGATAATGCAGGGGTTGTTGCAACATCCGTCGATCCCAAACAAGCAAAAGAGCATTCTACTCCGACGTCATCACACTGAAGTTGACCTGTGGGACTCAAATTGTGCTGGCGAGGGTCATCTTGTTGTCCATTCGATTTCTTCCGTTTTGAAGGAGGGCCACTATCGAAATCATTTCCTGGAGAATCACCCTGGTCCCCTCTGCTGATATTTTGGGAGAGGGGCTCTGTCACGGTCCCCAGAGTTGACGATGAAATCTGTAAAGGTTCCTCGGCGGCCATGTTCTCTATGACACACATATCCCAGTGATGCCTCAAAGCCATGCGGTCGGGAGGGTATGCCTTTTTCAAATGTGCGGTTTGTAAGATAAGATCATAGGAAGCAAAACCCCTGATCTTCAAAGTTTCCGGGTGTAGCGAAGCCTTGCATCATGGGCTTCATGAATCGACGATTGCATCCATAAACAATTCTATATCTTGAGCCACTTCTCCTGGAGTCGGCGCCGAGACAACTCCGTGGAAAATGCGATCATCCTCGTCGTTCTCATCCTCATCCTTCAATGGGTACAGGTCATATTATGCTTGAGACACGACATGACATGCATAAAGTCCTGGCCCAACAACCATGTTCCCGCGCCATCCCCGACCTACCCCCGTTATAGCACAACAATTTCCTCGGATCTCAGCTTGACTTCGGAATACAGCCATTATCTTCTTATTGTTTTGTGGATCGAACATCGGGTTTGACGAGGGGATCTCATAGCTCGCGTGCGGCATCGTCTTAAAATGCGATGAAACATCTTCCATTCGCAGACTTGTAGAGGGTTGTGCTTTCTTTAGGGACCGCGAGCTAGATCTTTTTGTGGATTAAGAGCTGTTCGATCGACGTTTGGGGGCAGAATTGATAAAAGGGTCGTCAGATGCTTTGTTAATGTTTCGATACTTCGGATTATCTCGACGACGAGGTGTAAAAATCGGAAAGGCACATCCGGCTGACTCAATGGTTGTCAGCACTTCTCCTAATGATCTTGGAGATACTACAGACCTTTAATATGGGCATTCACATTGCGGTTCCCAGTAGGCTGGCAGCGGGTAGGGTAATGATTGAGAAGCATGTACCTGGATTTCATCCAATCATCGTCTAAAGGATCTAGAATCGGAGGGCATTGGATGGGAGCGGACAAGCAACTTTCGAAGTCCAACGGGCAACTCAGTAGCTACGGCATGTGCTTCCCTTCATTATCCTCAGCGTCCTCATGTTTGACAATGTCTAGTCCCGTTTCTCATCAATGACGGTGTCTCCCCACCATTCCAACGCACGCAGGGTGTCGTGCGGGGGTCACCCTTATCGCCTGCTTCTTCAACATCTTCACCAACAATCTTCTCTAAACCTCAAATACCACGTCTTTTCTTCCCTTACTTACAGACGATAACAGTAAAACAAGCTGAGGGCAGCTGAGAGGGAGTCGAATAGTGAGCAAGCTCTTGGAAGCCGTTTATTATCTTTGCAGATTGCCATTTCGGCGAAAGATCGTATCTTTGGCAAAATCTTTCCAAAGTACCGTGCTCCCCTGTGTGGCGAGACTCCCTATGTGCCGAGAAATTTTATTTATTTCCAAATTCTCAAATAGCTATACTAAGAGGAAGAGTGTGATAAATATGTTGCCAGCTCTGGATATGGATAATTTTGATTGTGGTTAGTTTAATTGAGATATTGTTGAAAAAAATCGCGATCCTTGCAATCTTATTGGCCGGTCTCGGTACACAGTGTGTCTCGCTACGTAGGGACGGACGTTATCTTGAAAGGGTTCGTCGAATTGAAACGAAAACAGACCGGCTCAAGACCCTCGGATCGCACCTTGATACAGTACTCAAGCAAGCATTTATTCGCATAATATGGCTTCTCCGCCTTCTCGTACTCTTCTATCTTCTTCCTAGTGGTCATGGTCTTGTGCTGGATAATATCCGGGAGTTCATAGTCCAGGCCTCCTATAGCCTTGTAGCGGGCGTGGCGATTTCTGAGTTCTAAAGTATTCAGTTCTACATGGTCGGCCCTACTCTCTAACCGTTCGTCGACCTCTCTGTCGTAATTCTTTCTAATCATGTTTTCAAAGGTCGCTAGCGATGCGTTAATGTGGATCAAGTCGCTCATAGCCAGGTCTTCGGCCCAGCTGAAGGTCTAAGCCTCCTCAGCTTGGATATCACCGTACCTTCATACCTGCCAACACGAACTACATTGGGTCCTTGTGAATCGTTTTACTCTCATTTGGACCTGCATATCACAATCCATGGAGCGTGAAAGTTAACCCCGGCCCAGTCTACCCTCCAGCCGGAGCCAGTTTGCCAACGTATGCTAATCCAGAGCTCATCCTTGTATAAGTTAATTTTTCCTACACTACCTTTGCGATATTATGTTAGACCTTTAAGTATCTGAAATCGTATTGATTGAGTTGGGAGTTATTAAATCTAAGTACAAACACTCTATATAAATATCCCTAGTTTCGTTCCACGTGATCGGGTCTGAGCCCCTCTAACATATCATAGCTATGTTTGATCCATTTACTTCTTTGGCCCTCATTTATATTTGACTGAATCCAAGCTTTGCGAAGGGTATCAACTCCTGCTGCATTGAGCCACTCTTCATTGAGAGTTGTATGCACTATTATCCACGCAAGATTTGATTGTACCATTTCCATCTCTAGGTTGTGTGTAGTAATTGCACAATACCCAGCAGACGCGATCTGAAGCATGCAGACATGAGCAATTACATTCGAAGCATCCTTTGTCGTGCTTACTGAACTTAGCAGCTCACCGAGGGGATCTGTAATTCTAACGATATTTTTAACTGGAGTTCCAATAGGGATCGGCTCACGATTTTGCATGATCGGAGATTTTCGCATGACCTGCACGCCAGTCTCAGGCCACGAGCTCGTGCCTCTAATAGTGTGTTCTTCAAGGGAGAGAAAGTAAGCCATGGCAGCGTCATGAAGGGCATATATACAGACGTCTTGATAAGTGCGCAGTGTCACTATATCCCAGGCAATCGCGCTCCTGTAGTAAGACTTCTCGGTGGTAGTCGGAAACCGAACATATTGGTAGCCGATTAAGGAATCAGAGAACTGTCGCCAGCTTCTAAGAAACCACTCAGCACTGTCCATGAATTTGCGATCATGAAACGCCCCAATCCCCTGAGAGAGCAACAAGGTCGTCCCCTCATTATCTTCAATAATTTTAGAAAGTTGCAGCTTTCTGTAATCTAACGACTCAGTCGCTAATTTGATCTCATCAACGAATTTCAACTCCATGATTTATAATGATATTAAGATGTGCGCTGAGCAATCTTGTTAATATCTAGAACTTATATATACTTCTAGAATAAAGTCATCGGTTGAAATAAATATAATTACTTTAGCAAACCAGTGAAAATGTCAGCAATTGGGCATTTCATGGGATCCCGGGCAGTGCTATTCACCCAGCCAAATCGGCACCCATTACATTATACTTCTCAGTTTCGCGAGCAGTAGTACTGTATAATCAGCACATACTTCTAAACAATACGAAAAGTCAAATTCCATAGTAAGCCAGATTCATAAAAAAAAAAAAACATATATCCAGGGTTTAACGCGTCGCTCACGTGTCTACGAGTTATGACATAACGTTTGTAACAGTATATGCAGCTCGCTTTATGGGACCTACCTAAGTCCCACGCAAAATTTTGTCGAGAATAACAGTTAATTAGGAGATGGAAGAGGGGGTTCGCGTATGGGGACGTAATCATGCCAGTGCTCTTCATATTGCATCGGCAGGGCTGGCTTCTTGAGTTTTCTGATGCGGCTAGGCTGTAGCCAAATTTTCACGTCATACTCCGGGCCTGAAACCTGATTTCAGCTCCGGAGTATAAATCTCGGAACTAGTTATGTTTGATTGGCCATGTAATAAACTGTTCGGTGGTATGAATGCATTCACAGTATTTACACTCGGAATTTGTGCGTTCCACAGTTCTACGGACAATTGAAGGGGGTGACATTCGCGAAGTATCCATGACGAGAGGCGTCAATATCGTCATTTGCTTGAGATTACCTGTCTTTCTCAAGGCACCTGTAACTTTATTTGTCCACGGATTGCGTGCGTCACCTTCGGTGAGTGAATGCAGTAAGGGTAGTGAGGCAGGGAAACGATTTCGGGATCTTTGACAGTCCAAATATGTAAACTAGCCTGCCTTACGCTTCACATATAAAAAGAGATGTTCCCACTGTCGCAATGCCAAAGAGTTGGTAGTCATTCCAATTTGAGCTATCTCCTCCAAATTGGCATTTCAGCTCGGCTTGTGGTTTCTAAGAAACTATCTACTAGTATTAAGAAACAAGTAGTTTCCCGAGACGATCGCTACCAAGAACTTCTTCTCTTTAAAAGACACAAACAGAGCAATGAGGTCTCCCCAAGGCGTCAACAAAGAGCGGGTAAAATACCTGCGAGCAGCCAACCAGAATTGGGTTCAGGAGAGGTTAGTTCGCTCCGCCGCCTTACGAGGCTGCATCATGATTGCTTCATGCTAACGGATTGCCATAGACAGCCACTATTTATCAAAGACAAGGGCTTCACGCAAGGTGGCCAGACTGCACAGGAGCGACCCCATGGACGAGCAACCATGATTGATATCCTGTCTTACTTCGCTTCCCAACTTTGCGGTTCACCAAGCAGATCTCCGCATATGCTTGATACCCAATGGCCCTCCGCTGGTATGGAAGGACAATGGCAGCCTGGCCGCGACAACTATGATATAATCATGCAGCCGGAGACGCGACCTATATCACAACCGCAGTTGGTGGCCGAGGTGAAAGGCATCTATGCGGGCCTTGTCATGATCGAAGCCAAATGCATTGAGGTTGACAACAAACAAGCTACTCTGGCACAAGCGGATCCACGAGCTCAGGCGAAATTGAATAATGAGCAATGGCAAGCCCTCATCGCTTTACACAGAACGCTATTGCACGAGCATCATGACTTCTTCTTAGCGTCTCAGCATCCATCTGCAAGCCCGGCTCTGCGCCGATTAGCATTGAAGTACGCAATGCCAGCGAGAATGTGGCGCCACGGCATACACTCATTTTTGGATCTTTTGAGGCATCGTCTTCCTGCAAGCCTTGACCATATGCTGGCGTTTATCTATTTAGCGTATTCGATGATCGCCCTTCTTTATGAGACTGTGCCAGCTTTCGAAGACACTTGGATTGAATGCCTTGGCGACCTCGCCCGTTATAGACTGGCAATTGAGGACGACGATATCAGGGATAGGAAAGTTTGGACTGGTGTCGCTAGGCACTGGTATTCAAAAGCTTCTGACAAGGCACCAACAACTGGGAGACTGTATCACCACCTCGCGATCCTCGCAAGGCCCAATGCACTCCAGCAATTGTTTTACTACGCCAAGTCACTCTGTGCTGCTGTCCCCTTTCCCTCCGCTCGGGAATCAATTCTGACACTTTTCGAACCCGTCCTGAATGCCGATCACGCCCGAGGCCAGTACCGACTGCCACCTCTAGATATGGCGTTTGTGAAAGCCCACGGCTTGTTGTTTACGGGCAAAGATATGGATAAATTTGAGCCCACGGTTAATGAATTCCTCCGACTCCTCGATACCCAGCTTAGCAGAGCTACCCGCAAGTTCATGGAACAAGGGTACCACATTGCTATTGCCAACAACGTTTCTATGCTCGGTTATTCTTTGAAGGAGAATGTACTCATGCGAGCCATATCTCCTAGAAATGGTGGATTCGATGTCCCCATGCAAGAGGATTCTTCTCAATTGCGCCAGTCGGTGGTTTCCTTCAAGCATGCTCAACATCTCAGCAACTCTACACTCAGGGTTGTTCTGCAGAGAACAGGTGATCCAAATGTCCTTCCTTTCGTTCATATCGTGCTCGTTTTCATGTACAACATGTCGCACCATCCTGCCGCAGCGAGTCTTCTTCAAGCCGACTTTCCTTGGGATCTCTTGTCGATATTTCTCAATAAGCTCTTGACATCTGACGGCACCAGTCGTACCACCCCATGGAATCTCTTACCCACCCTGCTCAATAAACTCTTGCCATCCTACAGGACGGTTAGTCGTATCGAGGACGACAAGTTTCCCTTACCAGAGAAGGACGACCTTTGTCCGTTTCCGGAAGACTTCGCAATGAGGGTCTTCTCTGGGCAGATAACTACTTCCCTCACAAGTGGTTCACAGAGGAAAGGATCAATGAAGAGGAAACGTACCATGAGCGTGCCTCGATAACTGCACAACGAAAAGAGCGGATCCTCTGGCTTGCTATCCGAATTGCCAATGCTAGTTCTTGGTTGAATTATAAAGGAAAAACTTTCTCGGTCGGCGCACCGACTGAAATAAATGCAAAGCAAACGTTGAAGAGGACTTGCTGCGATTTGCCGCAGACTCTCTCGCTCATGTTAATACAACATTCTGGATTCTTCCGGGCCAGTAGCGCTACAACGATGCCGCTTCACTTTCAGGAATACCAAAACCTCAGTGAAAAACCTGAAATCGACTATCAAGAAGCCTGCCACGTTTAAAGCTATGCTCATTACAGGTACAGCACCTTACCAACCCTTCACCCATAGAGAAAATCTGATTATTTTTCTAGCTGCCCGACTCGCAAAAGTTGATCTCAAAACGAATATGCTTTGAGAATGTTGGATACAACCTGGCTGCAGCCTAGATTTAAACATTCGGTTGGCTTTGACCCTTATGGCGCCGCTTCTACAAGTTTCTACATGAGAAGGTCATCGTGTTATATTCACTTATCGTGTCATTGGCGAGGAATTACATTACAGTAGAGTTTTTACCGCTGTCTTTTCTTACTCCTAACCCAAGCGGACTTATCACATTAATTAGTGATGACAGCCCAGTGATAATCAACTCGGAGAAGGTCAGGACTGGGGATGAGTAATGTATATTACTGGGTGATTAGAAAGATAAACGTTGATTAATTACTGATGAAGCTATCATGTCTGAGGCTGGTTAGAATAGGATGCCATGATTATTATTTACAGGTGGGAGGAGCCTTCATAATATACTCCAAAGCTGGACAATGTCAATTCAGTACTGCATGTTGGGATTCCAAGCTATACAAGTGCGACCGATTGACATTAACACGACTACCTATTTTGTAGCAATATCCAGTTCGTACTTATAGACCTCAAAAACAGCCGCTACCCCTTAAAAGCCCTGTACAGCTGAATAGCTGAACACAGCTGTGCCCGCGCAGCTGAATTACCACTTTCAGCCTTGGGCACTGGCTTACCGCAGACATTTTATTCGCTTGCCGCAAATCTCATATTCCAGAGGACTGTGCCAGATTTCCCACCATCAGCACTCAATCATACGTCGACGAACGTACGCACTGTAGTGGTAAGCCCTCAATCAATCTCTATTACCCCTGCCGCATCGACCCGGCTGATATTCTCTTGTCTTGCCTACTTCGTGGGTCTTGCCGATGGTCCTATGGCCATTTCATTTTCATTGTCCTGCTCTCTGATTCTCTTCCGTGCGTCCCGAGGTACAGCGCTCGATTGTTGTGTTTGAAAGTTACCACTCTTCGCCGCCTCAGGTGCACTGTTAAACTCCTCCTGGTGTCTGCTCACACTGGGATTGCAACGTCTTAATCTCGCTCTGCAATCTCTGGGTTTTGGCCTCTACAATTGCCGCTTGCCTGGTTGAATCCTGGTCACTGGACGGCTGGTTCGGAATGGTGTCCTTTACAGCCTGGATCTGGATGTCATTGACATTCTCGGGAAGGCTTCGCAGTCTCTCAACATCTGTGTTTGATTGTTCTAGCTGCTGTCCATTGACGCACTGGGATTAAATATTTGCAGTAGGATCTTCAATCTTGGCAATCAGTTCAGCCTTCCACTTTATTTGGCTCCGGTTCCTTGACGATATGCTGCTGACGCTGAGCACCTTTCTCCTGATTGATTCCTTGGATTTGCTAGCATTTGGATGCGAGCTGACCTCGCAGGGCATCAATCTCAACAGTGACTCTCTGGATCTCCCGATCTTTCTCACGGAGCTGGTATTGCTTGGTTTCGACTTGCTCCAACAGCTCTTGGTTTTGCCGTGCCTGAATATCGACTTGGCTTCGCAGAGTGGCTATGGCATTCTTGAGCTCCCGAGCATGTTGATCTCTGCCACCAACCAGCTCCTTCTGGGTTTGGACTTCGGCTCTGAGGTTTTCAATCTGCTTGTCTTCGACGTCACTATTGTTACCACTAATAAGCTTCGACTCGGGGGGCTTCTGATCAGCGTGTCCAAATCTACGCCTGATTCATCTGAGAAGTCCCGTACTTGAAATTTGACTCTGCTATGGGGGCCAATTTGCACGACTTCAATTTGAAGCCGGCAAGATGAGGATTCGAAGTTGTGACGAGGAGTCCGTTATTCAGTTTGTGTAGAACTTGTAACCATAGTGCTATATGTGGTCCGATAGTTAGATAGCTTCCCAGTCCTGATTCTTTGACCATAGAAGGGAATTGTGTTGGCCCATTCGGTCATTGGCAACACAGAACGAGATTCCTGACCATCAAGGTATTACCATCCTTCGGCATGATTCTGCGTCGATTTATGACGTTGTTCCTTGGCAAGACTCACTTAGCTTCCACCGGTCAATGCCAGGAATGAGAAAAAGGCAGCTCCGAATGCACATCTCTTGGACACGGGCTCTCCCTGCCTGTTACTGAAGCCATAGCTTCCAATCTCGGCCTCTTCTGATTCATGCAACAACCCAACAGTCATTCCTTACAGCTGCCTAAACAGGATTCTAAGGTGTAGGTGTGGTATGATGGCTGTTCATGCGGGAGTGAGCAGGAATTGCTAGAATCCTGCTCCGAAAGCACATGGGCTGTGGTGTGATCATGCATAATGTGGCTTTGCCAGTGATCAGATCCCTCCTGCCTGTAGCTGAAACCACAGCCTCCTTCATGCCGCAAGAATGGTCTCTTTATTCATGCGATGACGCGTTAAAGCTCTCTTCCTACCGTCTAGATGGTGAAGCTCCGATGTTCAGACCAAGAGGGGTGGCATACGGCGGTGTAATTCATGTGTAAGAGGCATGGGAGCCGTACCATTCTGGACCTAGTTCAATTGTAACATATAAGTTTAAGGACCTGCTGGTTCACCGTTGCATCTCTCACCAGCAGTCAATCATCTCCAGACTCTCCTCACTCATAATCTTAATTATCATCAGCACAATACATCAACATGAAGAGTTTGGTCACTCGTGTTTTTAGAAAGTTGCCACAATGGCCATTGCCAGGCCCAGCTCATCCATCATGAAGCCTTCATCGAGAACCGCAGTCACCCGTAGTGCACCTGCGAATTCTCGTACCTTAAAGAGCTCCGCTAAACCTCAGGCATCGCGGAATTTCCCTAACTGACATTTCGTATAGAAACGGAAGTCTTAACCCGGAAAGAAACCAAATAGTGCTGCCAAGAGATCAAGAGATAGTGTTTCTGAAACTGGCGATGAGAATATGAAAAAGAGAAGCAAGGCTCTAGTGACGGATGAGGACTACGAGGGCGATGACTTGAAGAGGCGCGTTACTACGATGGAGGAGTACCGGGGTGATGGGTCGAAGAAGCGCAAGATTACTACGATTGAGGAGTACGAGAATTCAAGCTTTGGCCTCGGGTGGCCAATGGAATTATTAAAAACTCATCCCTAAAAGCTATGTGGTGACTTAGCTCGGCTCATAAGCGAGGAGCCGCATCCCTGGTGTTCCGGAAGGTGAGTTAATCCGATACTGCTAAAAACACGTGATCTACCCCGCTTCCCGGCTTGGCATTCGGTTGTTAACCGAACCTCCCCCCTTTTCTCCACCCTGCGCCCTTGCCCCAAACCCGAAAAGGGAAATTGCCCCACATCCTAATTAGGAAAAGGCAGGCTCGAGTGTCTTCAAGTTTTTGAATTTCTGAAAAAAAGCATTTCTTAAACGCCAATTACATAAATTTTTGCCTCTTCGCTACATAATACCTTCAAAGCCCCAAGCTCTGCGTTCATACAAGAAATCACATAATTTAAAATTATTTTGAGACGGTTGATTTGATATTCTGTTCCCATCTGTTAGCGAATTGCTATTAATAACGAAGGGGGCAAACGCGGTTATGTTGGACAGCCCCTTTATAACGACGCCCTTGCTTGGCTACTAGTTCAAGGGCCAGATCGAGCCCAGCATTACTTGCCGACTTCATCTCACGTCGTCAAGTCCGAAGCACTCAGCCACCTCTGTTCAATCATCTTCATAGACTTCGAAACCGGCCTCGCCCAAACACTCTCGAGTTAAAAATTTAGCCCCACTTTTTAGCCGACACAACAGCTTCAACATCGCTACCCGCAGTATGTTCCTATTGTCCGATTGTTTCAGTAACATCTTGGCTCACTCGACATCACTTCTTCTAAAGCTAAACCTCACTTATAGCTACGCTAAATATATATCCTAGATATTCGACTCAAATTATTTTTTATCTATCCCTATGTCACGCCGGGAACCAGCTATAGAGCCAGAGCCTCAATTCTTCTGTTTCAGCTCGCAATAGTATTGTCTTGGTGGTACTGTCGTAGCTTATTGGCGATTTGTTACGTTTAGCGCCCATTATGCCAGGATCTGTGGCTATTCATAGCCTGGGGTTCTTTGCTTTGTTAATACTGCCTCCGTGCTCAAGTATCTAGCGTCATTAGATCTCCTTATTATAGACCTGTCTCTGGAGGACACATATGATTGAAGACCTATTCAAGCTAGACCCCAAAGAGCTGGTGTTGAACAAGACAAAGAAAGAATTGAATTTAAACGCAGGAGTCGGATGCAAGAAAGGGACTGGCTAGCTACGAGCCGGCTTATTTCCAATTTTAATATATCTTCTAGAATTTGGACACAATTCCAGGCTCGGTTTGAAGAAAATTGTACTAATTCCGTATATGTTATGTATATTTAGATATAGATTAATAAACAAACATATCATCGTCAGCTTCCGTACAACCACCCGTCACAATGACTTGCTCATAGAAAGGCTCAACCAAAATTTTATACCCCCTGCTATCATCTACTCTGCTCGTTCTTGCCTCAGCCCTCGACTCCTTTAACTTTTCAGCAAAAGTTGATTTGATCGTAGTCCAAGCGCGATCTTCGGAATTACCGTGAACCGTCATTATCGTATTGGAAAATGGGGTGTGTAGTGTGAATTTTATCTTTTCAATGTGGCTCCGTTGAGTCACTTTTGCGACCCCCTCGAGGAAGTCTGCAAGGGGAAGGCTTTGGAATTTTCCGTCGCTCCATAGTTCTTCCGTATAACGCGGTTCTCGTGTGATGACCCAGAATGGGATTTGTATCCTCGAGCGAGTAAGAGAAGCGCCAGATTGTGGTGAGGCTTGCGAGGCCGTTGAGTTTTCTAAGGCTAACTCTCTCATGCCGCGCCTTTTTCTAGGTTCACAATGTGGCTGCTCATTTCGCGAACGTTTCCTAGTATGAGAAGATAGAATGGCATGTGCTAGAGCCAGAGTACTATGTTGAGATGACGCTTGCGAGATTATCGATGGCTCTGGGATTACATGCTGCAAAACCATAATTGGGCAAGAGATGGCACCCTTCTCATGACTCTCTCGTGCTTGTACCGAACCGCCGCGAGAATGAGAACCTGTAGTTTTGCCATTGTAACGAGAGTTGTTATCAAGGTATCGATTTTGTTTCCAGATGAGTTGCACGAGAAGGTCGATAATTCTATAATATAGGATAAGCATTAAAGCGACATTGAGGTGAGAAATTTGGGTAGGCCCCGGCAGTGTTACCTGTCTCTATGCTCGGGATAGTGTAGATCCAATGGTCGGGCCCAATCTCTGGTGGGCTTCCAAAATCGCTCGCCGTTGCCATTGTCGTCTAGGAACTTTACTACGGCTATCCTGAGCTCCCTCTGCACAGACAGAAGGTTCCATTCAACGAGAGTGGAGACTAGGGAACCATCTATCGTTGTGCATGACCTCCTGAAAGCCAATATTGTATCCATGAACACCATCGACTCTTTTAGCGAAGCGTATTGAAAGCCCAAAATTTCAGACAGCTGCTTGACAGATGGCACTTTGCTGAGCAACAAAGTTGGGCCGTTTGACTTCCGAGGCTTCAAAGCCATGGCTGGTTGGCGATAGATCAGATATGGCGGGATGAGATGGTCGTGGTGTAGAGATGCGATGAGATTGCCGCAGTGTAGGGATGCGATGAGACTGTCGTGGTGTAGAACTGCTGCTGATGATCTCTTGCCACCTTTATCAAGTGAATAAAATTTGATGATTTTGCTAAATATGACTGCCGGAAAACGAATCTTTCAGCCTGTGCCTTGGGAGCTGGGTTCTTTTATACACTTTCTTTCCGGGCAGATGCTGCTACCGTTGGGTTTCCTGTTCGACTGCTCCTCCACAGTCTAGTTTCAAGATCGGCGCGCCACGTACGCAGAGAGGGAGGGGGCAAGATCCGGGCATTATGTTCAGGCCGCCGCGCAGGTCGGTGTCCAAACCCATGCATCCTTACTTAGCCCCTGGTTGCCGCAGTCCGGGACGCAACTTTCCGCGCAGTTCAGGCAAAGACAGATAAGCTGTAGGTCAAGGCAAAGATAGAATCCCTAGGGGGCACCCCTGGTCATGCGGTAATAGCCAGGGATGGAGCCTATGCCCTGCCAATAGTAATACAATTGCAATTGCGGCAGTGTTTGGCTGGAGAGAAGCTAGGTCTGGAAAAGAAAGCACAAGAAAAGATGCTATTCAGAACTGTATATTTCTAGAAATGTTCTACGATGGGGATTTAACAAATCCTGAGGAGAAACTATAAATGCACGTGCTCACCATTACTAGTAGGAAATCCGGGACAGATTAACTTACTCTTCACTTAGCATTCCCACAAGCAATGTTGAGATATAAGTACCCACAGATGCCGGCGTACTCTCAAAGTCCAAGATGAAGAAAACAAAAACCATAAGCTCGGCTTGGACAGCGGAAGATGAGCTTACCAAAGCGTTTCTGGGGCAGTTCCCCTTCAACGCACCCATGGGAGTCGCAACAAGATCCGAAAAGTTGATGAACAGTTAGCCTCTCCCTCGTAAGGCTTGCTCGTGCTCTAGGTGCAGTACAAGAACGAGGCTTACTAGTCAACGGAGATCAGATTCGATCGGCGGCTGAAGGAAGTATTGGCGGAGTTGGTGAGGAAGGGTGGATGGTATTTGGAGATGGGAATGGGTACGAAGGTGCTTACGTTTATGTTTAAGTTTACGGACGAGATGAGTACTTTTTGTCGGTGGATATTGGGGAGGGTGGAAAGTCGTTGAGGGGGTTTGGGAAGAAGACATCCGCACCGAGTCGACCAGTTGACGGCCTACGAAACGCCGCATGAAAGTCGGTCGGTGCCTGGATTATTCTCCTTGACCCCCTTCAAATCTTCTTAACAAACCTCTGATACTCCCCCAAGCCCTTCTCCTTCCCTCCATTTTCCTTGCTTGCTCAATGAACAGGCTTCATTTGCACCAATTTACTATTACAAATTCCACAGCAATGACGCTCAGGATCGGTGCTCAGACTATGTCTCTTGAACTCCATGCCCGCAATTCTCACACTCCCACACGTTTTTATAGTCAATGGCATAACTATGCTTCGTCGTGACCACGATGCCTCTTCTCCAAATACTCGAGTGACCTTCTCATCCCACTGCTTTTGAATTCTTTCCCGTAGATTTGTCATGAAGTTGCCGATCATAAAGTTGCCCAGGTGGCAAAAACTCGTGGAGTGCCAAGTTGCAGTAAGCCTTCCTTTGGGATATCTTATGGTTCGGATACACTGGCCGAGGAACTGGCCGAGGAAGGAGATTTTGACCATTCCCGGGACAAAATCATCATCTATTGCCGGACCCGGGAGGAAGTAGCCCAGCTTGCAGAAATTCTCGAGTGTCCTACGTAAACATCGAGGTCTGCAACCGAGGAAGAGAAGGCTGCAATTATCTCCGGATGGCTTTGGTAACAGACACCAGCCGGTTATTGCAGTCACATCTGCTATCCCCACGTACGGCGGGTGGTCCACGTGGATGCGCTTAGCCAGGCATCTGCGTGGCAGACGAGATTCCTGTCCATCAAGGCATTCTATCCTCCAGCATGATTCTGCGTCTGCTGATGACGTTGCTCCTTAGCAAGGCTCCCTCAGGTCCACCGGTCAACGCGAAGTAGGAGAAAACGGCAACTCCGAATACACATCTCTTGGACACGGACTCTCTGTCTGTTGCTAAAGCCACAGCCCCTAATCTCGGCCTCTTCCTATTCGTGTAACACCTCAATAGCCATCCCTTACAGGTGCATAAATAGGATTCTAAGGTCGAGGTGTAGTATGATGGCTGTGCTATTCATGCGGGAGAGAGCAGAAGCTGCTAGAATCCTGCTGCTGAAACACATGGCTTTGATGGAATCAGGCATAACGTGGCTTGGCCAATGATCAATGCCCCTTCCGCTTATAGCTCAGACCACAGTCTTTTCCGCGAGAATGATCTCTTCATCCATGCGATGACGCGTTAAAAGCTCAGATCAAGACGGGTGGCATATGGGGGTGTCATTCTTACGTAAGGGGAACCGGGAGCCGTACTTGTCTAGGCCCAGTTCAATTGTGACATAAAAGCTGAAGAATCTGCTGTTAGCTGGTTGCTTTACCGTTACATCTCTCATTAACAACCGCTCATCTCCAGACTCTCCTCACTCTCAAGATCTTGATCACTCGTCATCTTTACTAGTTATTATCTTCACCACCCTGTTTTCGGAATTCTGCACACATCCCTCGTGAAGCTTTCAGCGAGAATGGACACCAATAGTGCACCTATGTATTCAATTATCTCAAAGAACTCCGCCAAACCCCAATTACATTCAGAGGATCTTGCTGAAAACCCCATCGCCGAAGGGGTTCTCTCCAAAGCCCCAACAATTATGGGTGAGTCTTCCGCTACCAAGCCAGCGGTGGATATTCCAACCAAAGACCTCGAAGAAACTTCCCAGTGCATTACGAAGTCCTCCGTAAGAGAATCACGCATCGCGGAATTGCTCTAGCTGATATTTAGTGTAGAAACTGGAGCCTCAAGCCGGAAGGAAACTAAATGATCTCGCAGGAATCGAATCTAAGATTGATGAAATTCCCATTCAGCTCGCACTACTAGCTGCCTATAATCAATCTCTGCACAATGAACGACTTCAACTCATTCTAGAAAAAGTAGATGGTAGCTTCGACTTAGAGGATCCGTTCCCAATATCACATCTCTTCGACTTTAATATCGCCGGATTCTTCTCGTGGATTTCAGAGACGTCTAAGAGGCCCCTTGAATCTCTCAATTGTATTACTATCACATTTATCTTTGTCTCTGATGCTTATGGCCCCTTTATCATCCATAAAGGCGAGGATGAGCATTGGGGAAAATTGAAGGAAAACGCACGTAGGCTTTCTAGCCTAGACGGGCCGAGAACAGACACAACGGATGTCCAAATTGTTGTAGAATGTGGAGATAAACGTAGCAAGGCATAGGCATACTCTGTCTGAGAGTCTTGAAAAGTATAACAGATCACCATATACCACCGTACTCCTGTCTTGATTATGCTCTTACATAGTATTTAATTAGCTACATGTGGAACTTCACTCCGATCTATTGAGTACTACTTCATGGTGACATTATGCAGTAGTGATACCGTGCCAGGATCCCCTCATCCTAGCGACTTAGAAGCTCGTCCTCGAAAACCACATTATTCGCTATTAAAGCAACCAGAA
Source organism: Cudoniella acicularis (assembly GCA_013054445.1). Taxonomy (NCBI): domain Eukaryota; kingdom Fungi; phylum Ascomycota; class Leotiomycetes; order Helotiales; family Helotiaceae; genus Cudoniella; species Cudoniella acicularis. The sequence continues at coordinate 30,483 of JAAMPI010000371.1, forward strand.
CCTGCCCTGACAACTTCACCTGATGATCATGAACATAATAAGTTGGAGGATATCTCGGCAGCACCCAAACACGCGGGTCGGGTTGCAAACTGGAACTTTCTCGGAACATTTTCGTGGACGAAAGCCGAGAATTATCTCGAGGAACGTGACTCTATATCCTCGAGTTAGAATTGGACATGGGAACAACCGTAGCTTCCTATATCATTACTCCTCCGAGGCTGTGCGGTGACTTGAGGTTACGCGCGGCTTAGATTTTCTACGAGATTGGCAAATAGTAATGCCCTTGAACTCTCGCCACTCTCCAGGGGGATTACTTTCACGTCGACGCCCATCCATTCCAGATACTCATTAAATACGGTAACCTTCGATTCCTACGCATAAATAGCATTGACGGACTTCAAAATGTAGGATATCTGATTATTAGGGAGAAAATTGATTTTAATTGAAGTCAACAAGACTTCGGAAAGGTAATTGAAACTCAAGTTGACTACAAATTTTGAACTGTGACTACGAGAATACCCAAACCTTTGCGAGCATCTTCCCCATATCGAGTGCGCGGCACGCATCCTCACCATCAGTCCCATCGTGAGTAAGTAGCCTTTTCAATTCCTTCTGGAAGTTAGTGAATGATCGGCAAATTATCATGTGAACTGATAACTCTGGAGACACTTACTTCAGGCATTTTGCTGGGATCTAGCCACTGAAACCAGATCTCTAGGGCGAGATCATCATCGTGGTCATCACCGATGGAGACTCTAATCCACGAGTGCTCATCGACGTCGAGGAACCCCAGAAGGTGTTGCCATTGCCCGTCGTTCCCATCTCTGTACGCGCTACAGGTTGTACCATCAGACGTTCTGAAGTTAAGTGACTTGATCTCACGAGGAGAGCCGAACTGGACAGTGCAGAGATTGAAGAAGCTTCGCAGGTCCATCTGGAGTGTTTTTCGTGACAAGGGGCGTATTCTATTGTCTGCGCAGTCCAGGAACAAGTAGTCGTCGAACTCCGAATCTAACTTTTTAGGTGGACAGATGAATGGGTTAACATATAACCTTTTTTGTCGTTTACTGAAGTCTGAAGGGTTCCTATTATCTGGTTCGGAGTCCTCAATGTCGGAGCACTCAGCCGCATAAGTGTCACAGCTACTAGTTCTTCCTCGCTTCTGTTGGGTTGAGCTCAGCATAAACTCCACTTCAATAGTCAAGAGAGCCATACCTTTCCGTATTGTGTTTCACATCTCATATCACACTCAGTTTCATCCGCCGATCCCATATGGCCCGTCTCGGAATCCGTATTTATAGCAAGTGTAGACATAGTGAGGTAAGGAGTGAGCTCAGGAAATTATTAGGAAATCTGGATATTCAAGGGTGGAAAAACTCTAAGATGGAGAGCCGCAGGATGTGAGTATAGTTGCAGAAGGGAACTCGTACTGTCGGATGATCGAAGGGCCAGTTTGAAGCTGCGGAACTGACCTCTTATACTTGCTCATCACGAAAGCAGTTTTACGAATATCAACATTCTCAGACACGATGTTAGAGCATTATCTCGAGCTACGTCACATCTGTGCCGCCTCTACGATTTTACTTGCTCACATTGACTCATGATGAAGCACTGCCACGGATAGCATGGCACGACAGCTGCATCAAGGCCACTCTATGAATAGTGTTATTCATGCACAGCAGGTAGATGCCCTGTATTTGTCCCGTATTCGGCGAGAAGTGGTGGGATGGCTTCTGACATGACGTATCATGCCTGAGTTATCATATGCTTGTGAAACTGTGGTGTCTCAGCTTCTCCCAAAAAAAAACCAGACGATGGCTGAGCAAGGCTCTCATCTATGTGCAAAGGAGATGATGTATGGACCTTAACACTTCTTCGAGTAAAGATCAGTTCAGTAAGGCAGACTGAGGCCTGTGGTGGCCTATAGCATCAGGGTGGCAATACATAGAGGAAATTGACGCTGCAACATCAAGCAAGTATCGTCAGATTTAGGCACAATATGCACCTATCAAGCCCATCGTTGACCTTATTGTCGTTTCTAAACGGTGGCACTCTACCAGGGGTAGCAAGGAAGCTAGTAATCTCGGCGAAGCACCAAGAATATGTTAGATCTATGCAAGCCTACAAGTATTTACTCACGAAGGCTATTAAGACGTAAACTAGCTGTATTAAGTGTTAGCTCTTTTGCACAGATTTTCAAAGGCTGTTAAGCTACGTCATAGAACGGGCTATGTACGAGACATAGCCTCAATTTGAACTTATAGGCTGTGGCTTCAAAGCCGGCCTCGAATCGTCTCTGAGTACAAATCAACCTTCTCCGCCACGCTTTTCTCAATTTACTATTTGCACCTCAACTCAGACAGCTTCCACACTTTTCCCACTTTCGATATCAGATAGCCTATATAAAGGAGGTTCTTTGCTCTATCGGGGGGACTCAACCCTTCATCGCCAAATAATCGAATAAAAAACGTTATATCGATCGACCGTCAACTCGGATATACTAGGGAGAGGGAGGCAATAATGTCGTTCTCAACTCAACACTCATCTGCAATATCACTATCGAATCCCCACACCCAGGATCCCCAATCACAATCCATCTCAAAATCGATATTAAACACACCTCCTACCACAAATTCGGATGCTCAAATACTCTCCCACCATCCCTCTAGCCCACAGGGACCAATCGCGGACTTGGCTGTGGAATCATCCGACATCTACATGGGCCCCGGGTTGTGGGATAACTATCTCTATGGCCTCAATCCTAGTGATGACTTTGTCCACTTCGGCATTACTTCAAGACAAACATATTTCTTGAACCCATCGGATTTTAACACGGACTACGACTCACCGAATTCAGACGCAAGTCTCTTCTACGGCGAAAAGTCATCATCCGAATTCATTGAACCCAGCGTCATTTTCGGATCAGCCTGCGGGTTGCCAGTCCCACCCGCCCTTCCTAACCGGTCGACCAACGTTGGTTGTCTATGGCCTGGCAAGCTTGAACAACAAACGGCTCTTACCGAGGCACAAATACAGCAAAAGCACGAACTGCACATCCCCCAGCAGCAACGGCAGAATACCATGACCGGACAATCGAGACAACAGCCACAACAGCTAAGTGGGTCTCATCAACCCCCAGATCCTCTTATCGAGAAGAAGATTTCCCAACTCCTCAACTCAATGAGACATGGCAGCGTGACCACTGAGGTTGAAAATGAGTCGAGCATACAGAACGTCAACATTATGGCTCATGCTCATCGCGTTCAAAAGGACGATGAAGAAATGGATGGTGATGAGAAACTGCTTGCAAGTGAGGAAGGCAAAAAGCTGAGCAGTAAGGAGCGAAGGCAACTCCGAAATAGGGTCTCGGCACGAGCTTTCCGCTCAAGAAGGAAGGGTGAGAACACTCGAGCACGTATCCTCGAGTAGATGCTAACATTTTTTACAGAGTATATCAACCAACTAGAAGGCGAGATTGCTGCAAAGGACAATGAGAACCGCCACCTCCGGGATCAGAATAGATTATTGGTAGGGGAGAACAGCGGTCTCTCAGATCTGACTCGAAAACTCCTTTCCTCTCCTTCTTTCTCCGGATTCCTCGATATCTTTGCCACCAACTCAGCTAGGCCAATGACGGCTTGCAGTCTTTGACAAGAGCCCTTGTGGCGTGATATAGAAAGGATCGTAAGCGAAACATGAAAGAATGGTAATCTTCTGAAACGAACGATATAAAAAAGAGGGTAACGAGGTCTAAGAGTTGTCGAGTCTCGTTTGATTCGATTGAGCCATTTTCATAGAGATGACGAGTAGATCCAACTTCATCTCCCACCAATATGCAATATATTTTCACTACCGAGAACCTCATCCTCGTCAGCGAAGGGTCCCCGCTCACCACTGCGCCACATAAAAGAAATTGACATAATATCCGGATTATCAAGTCGCCGAGTGGTCGGTACTCCTCAAGAATATGATAGGTGACCTAAGACCGAGACCGACGTTACAAAAATAGAGAATGCAAGGCCACCATGATCTCGCCTCCAGGAAAGTACCGCCTAAAAAAAGCCCACGTCGTGCTCGGGGATCATAATTATGCCGATTTGTTACTGTTATATTTGTTGTTGCGCAGCGTACGGGTTACAGACTTGCTAATTTTGTGGATTCTGCTGTTGGAAGGCTCTGTTAGAAACCCAGGCTACAAGTGTCACGTGCAACATATAATCAGAAGAATACGGACTGAATGGACTGCTGTTCTACAGTGTTAGGTAGGCCCGTACTTATAGGGCTGTATATGCTATAGAGCTGAAGCCTACAGGGCCCTTTCATCCGTAGCTACAGCGGCACTTTTCAACAGGCTCGAGGGGCTGGGCGTATCACGTGATGATGACCTGACATCAACTCCGCGGGATTCGGCGCCGCTCGAAACCTACAGCACTTGTTCACCTGCTCCACTTAACATCTGAACCCCTCCGCACATAGTCGCTGTTTCTTGATTCTATCGATTCTATAGCCCTTAGGTACGGGTTTTAGGGGCATCTGGAGCACATGCTTTCTTCAGGTAGGGTCGAAAGCTCAAGCAGTCGCTCAAGTTGTTCTGTGGTTTGATTTTTCCAAGTTGCCAATTGCCGTTGTAATAAGTCCAAATGCTCGCGGTATATCTTTAAGTCGGCTGCCTGTTTTGATGCAATAGCAAGAAAGCTTTCACAATGCGTGTAGGACTCTTCAGTCATAGTCGCAATGTCAAACGGTAATCTTAGAACCTCGGTCTCTCTAGGTTGTGTTCGTGTAAGCATCTCAATCATCACGTGGTCCACCGATCAAAGGTCTGCGATATTCTGGTTTTTTCAGGGGTTTGAGAGTCGTCCACGTTCACTACAAGTTAGAGAATTCAAAGTTGCTGACACATTACTCACTAATCTTATAGCTTGATGGAGGTGCATGCAATATGCTTCGCTGTAAACGAACCCATTATCAAGGCAGGCCCTTTCCCCTTTTCATTATGTTTACTTATAGTTATCACTTCTCGAGACAGATATTCGAGCGCAGCAAGTATCTGAAATAAAATATGTCGTACAACCAAAGACGTACTTGGCAGGAACCCACATCGTGGCACATGCTGTGTGAGTCTGAGATAAGTAGTGTTCCCTCCGACATAACTACATCGCCAACAGATATTGGTCGAGGTTGCGGCGGCTTTGTTACTCGAAGGACACAGGGTAGTGGTAACTCATCGGTTATAGAATGCGGCCACTCTCCATCGACGATCTCAACAATTTGAGAGTGCTTGAGATGAAGCAAAGTATCATACCTCGAGTAAGCTAAGTTCGCTTCCCACTGATAACTCCCTGCTTTTGAGCCATGATGATGCATTTCTTTCAAGCATATTTATGGCTTTTTGAGTCGCTGGAAAGTGGGCCTATGGGGCTCTGGTGATAAAAGCGACGATGAGGTAAGCATAGCAATATGCAGAGCTGGCGCAGATTAACACGATTCGTAATAGCCACTCTATGGTGACGATGACAAGGCTGTCAGGGAGATAGTCCTGGCGCTTGATAAACTTTGCTGCCCGGGTTCACAATAAGATCATTCAGGCTCAGATTTATTCAATAAAAATGAAAATAAAAATAAGCGTTAATTATCAGCCAATTCATCTTCACCAGGTTTCAGTGAAACGGCAATTCGTATTAAAAGCCACACCTCGCTAAGAAATCTAACTTTAACCTCCTCAGATAGGGAAGGCTGCAGCACAGCCCTGCCCAGCGCTCTCGTTACCCCAGCCTCGCCTGAACTTTGCTGGGCCCGCTTTCCATAAACAGGGGGTCTTATTGGCTCAAATTACTATAATTCGACCAGGCTTGGATAACGAGAGCGCTGGCCCTGCCACTCAGGAGCGACAAATTCATCACAAAGCCCGAAAATTACCCCATCACTTACTCGGCTATTTCGCCAACTGCCAGCTATGAACGAAATTTTGAATATGAAATGAAAGAAGTTTTGCAAGGCACAAGTCAGGCGGCGTCCCTTGGAAAATGCAATCTTTCATGTCGCAAATTTTGTCTTAGATGAAGCAATCCATTAGCAATGGAAGCCCGGATATGCTGTACAGCATAGCAGTGGCCGAAACTTACATCTTGGTTCGTTTGCTAAGCTACCAGCAAAAATTATTTTCGTTGGAGCTAAATTTTTAAATTGGATCGTAGTGTGGGATAAATGAGTCAGCAAACGGAAAAATCCCAGCATCTGAATTCCTGGTCCCTTCGTCTCAACTCAACTCAAATTCCTCAGATTCGAATCCAGGAACATTCGTCCTCCCCATAGCCTCTCCATCCATCGCCCCATGCACGTAGCATTCGCCAATAAAGATCCAAAAATTCCTTCCATCCATGCTCTGTGGCCGCAGAATAATGGGTACACTGCATCCATACAAAATGCATATCATGTCTCACTTTAGCACTCTTAGGAACTAGTCCAATCCATCCATTATCCTTACTGACTACAAACTTACGGTTGCATATGACGCTTTGGACCCTTCGAAGGAAGCTGATGACGGTAGCCTCAGTTTCACACGTCGCAATAAGTTTGCTAGTGTTGATATCACGGTTCGAATTCCTCCGTGCAAAGCAGTACATGAAAGCTCTTTCGTACCAAGAAGGTGGCTCGCAACCGCCAGGGCCGCAATTTGCCACTAAATTTCTCCAGAAATCCGCAGGAACTGCGCCATCGTCAATAGAAAGGTCACAGCCTCCGAGCTCAAACCATTCGCAGGGAATAACGCCTCCTGAAGCTCGAGGTCCAATCTCACCGATGGAATCGAGCCGAAAGCCTCACAAACATTATTAATATTCGGTCCGAGCCCGGATCAGGCTCTGTTCGGAATTGTGCGGGAGAATTTCCGGATGCGCTGTAGAACTCGCGGCCAGGGAGACCCACGAGACTGTCTGCATCTGTGCAATCAGGTATGTCGCCCAATAGTTCAGCCGAGAGAGGCGATTGTGTTGTTTGGATCTACGACGGTAACTTCTCCGAGGTTTGGCTCGCCCAAGGGCGGCAGAAAATATCCAATGACCGCGAGTTGTTTAAGACATGGATGACGAATTCTTGATAAACTTCCAAGGCCCCTTTTGTCCCATCCATCCGTATAAGAACTCGGCCAGTATGATCTATGGAATCCAAGAGGCATCTGCCGGAAAAGCTCTGGGCCATCTTTAGCCAGGCCTAGCAGGGCGAAGACAGTGTCCCTCGGATCGGCTGTGTCAAAGTCACCGAGAAGCGACACCAAAGTCTCGAGACTGAAATGGCGTTGGAGGCTGTTGTCCTTCCTAGACCATTGCAGAGCATTGCTAGTAATGTCGATGGGTTTCTCCGTTCTTGTAACACTCAGGTCAACCAAGTCCCTAGAGCTCTTATGGTGACGCCTGAAAAGTTTTAAGATCTCATCTTGATGAGTTTTGAATAGGGCGACAGCATCGACAAAGTCTGCATAGTGGATCGAGCATTTCCCACAATGCAGCGTCACATTTTGTGCCACTAGAACTTCTTGAAGGAGCCATCGGTGGGGAAATACTGAGCTCTTTAGCAAAATTGAAAACGAGGTCCACTCTTCCACGGCTTCTAGGTCTCGAGTGAGCTCCACTCCATTGAAGTCTAACATCCGAGGAATGAAGGCCAACCCTGCCCTGGAAATTCTGTTGTCCCCGAGCCAGACACAAACATTTTGTGCACTATGGTAAATGTCTCGCATCAGCCCAATATGTCGCGTCTTGTCGTGAGCGTCATTCTGATCGATACAAATCGCATCTATCCAGAATGCCCTAGTATTAGAGCGGTGTCGTAAGCTTCTGAGAATAGAGTATAGGTTGTTTCCGACGGCAAAGCGTTCGGAACGGGACGCCTCTGAGCTTCGTAACTCGATTTCATTCCAAAGCCCCATATCAGACCAAAGGTATGTGAGAGCCTCATAACTCAAAGGCTGGCTTATGGGCGTGACAGCCAACCAACACACTCACTCCTCTATCATGTTCCTTGCCAGGAGCTACACATACGATCCGAAACTCGTCCTTACTTAGGGGCGCATATATAAACGTAGAGAAGAGATCCTTCTTGACAGCAGCAGATCGAGAGGCGCTGAAGACAGGGTAGATTTTGGTTCTCTTCCGCGCAGGAATGCGAGTAGGCCTCTCATACGTATATAACTCATCCGCTGAGCCTCGACCATCGTCCCCGCTGCCACTGGGTTCCTGAGGTTCTGATATCTCAGATGTGGCTCGAGTCTTTTTTGACGACGTTTGGCCCTCTCTTTCGATTGTTCAACTCAGGTTCCGAACAGTCAAGCACGGAACCTTTATGGCCAAGGCAGCGATCACACTTTTGTGGCCAAATATGATCTTCTGGAAAGCACTGGGATATTAGCCGGGTCCATGTGATGGGAAATTATTTATACACCTTCTTCCTCGCATCACGGCAAGGCCGACACTTCCATATATTTAGTCGCCCCTTGTTGCCCTCGTTATCATAAAAATCGTCCCCCTCGCTGTAGTTTTGAGAAGGTAGTGCTGCAATGGATGCATTCGTATGAGTATGATGCTGGGAAGAGTCTCGTAGACTGGATCAATGTTGGAGTCTCTCATTGCAACCAGGCGTTGAAGTGAGTGGGAGAGAGAGGTGCTTTTTAAAGTGACTACCACAGCAAACAGGTTGCAAACTGGGCCTTTATAGACTTTCTCTAATTCGAACTGCTGAGCCTTGATCTGATCAGTTGACGTGAGAATTTGTTGCTTTGAGCCGACCACGGCGTATGACGCGTATTGGGAGGCGTCATAATGTATTTTCCCAAAGACTTTAACAGATTCTAACTTGAAAAGGGGTATGGATGTCATTGGTGTTACATGTCTTGCTCCGGATTGTGGTGAAGCTCCAGACCGTCTTTGGCCACTCCTTGACTATTACGCAATCTGTGGAAGGTCACCCGATTTGGCAACAAAACCAACTTTTCTGGATGTACTCTGCCCTGGTTAAAAATCACTCTGGCAATCAAAAAGATGGATCCAGTCCCTAGATTATGACGTTGATCCCAGGCATTGGCCATTAATACGGCGTGTAGATGTGGTCATAAGACATGGGAAGTGTCACCAAAATAGTATGGCTAGTGCATGTTTCGTACCCTTTCAATATTGAATAATCCGGCTGAGTAATTTCAGGCTTCAGCATCTTTTGTATCGTATACTATTGCCTTACTGTCGATGACGCGTGTTGGAAACCAAGTGGCCACCTCTCAAATGGTATAAGAGGTCAGCGTCCCACTCCAGCATAACATATCTCGGTCATCCGACAGCAACCTCAGCTCATTCTAAAGCTCTTTATTCTTTCTCAATTGGTATGTATGGTTGTCATCCCGATTTAAAATCAAGCTGACATGAATATAGGAGAAGCCAAGAAACAGCAGCCATGAGTGACTTGGCCCAAACCGCAAAAGACGTGATTGGCAGTGGAGAGGTTGGGGTTTTCGAGGCTTTAATTCCGCTCGCAATCCATGGTGATTGGAAGAAGTTGGGATTTACTTTCGATGGCGTCGAGGCCCACATTTTCGGTGCCCTACTCCAGTTCGGACCCGATATTACTATGTTCGCATTCGGTCGGAAGGATTTAGGACAAGATTCCATCTATGGCGTCGGGGCCGACATTGTCGAGGTCACACTCTACTTCGCACCCCACATCAATCAGAAGAACTTTTCACAACCTCCCCTTAGTAGCACCGAGGCCCGCATTGCCAAAGCCGTATTTGAGTCAGCACCCAATGTTTCCGAAGTCGTGCTCGAATATACAACAGGGAGATATAAATTTGGTAGAAGGGGGCATTTCGGTCACGACCAGGAAAGCAGGTCGGAAAGGTTTAACCACCGAATTGGGCTCGAAATTTACTTCTGCATGTGTCTCTATATTCTCGCATTCTCTCTATATGTTGTTGGACCTCTTCAGATTTTATTCAATGCCTTTGCTCTCTGAAAGGTCCTATTGGGTTAGCGAGGGGGGAATGGCGCTGTAATAGCATGGAGATCATCAAATAAGCTGGGCTCAATTGTGCTGAAATGCCAAGGATTCAAGTTACCAATCGTACATCAAAGGATGTTCTCTTGCTTATTACAGAATGAAGCTTCATAGTCTCTATGGTGTCAGTCAACTTTGAAGATGGCCGGCGGAGATTCCACATCCAGGCATGTGAATTCACAGATAATTCATTGATTTCATCAATGAGTTTAGTCATGTAATTGAAATGAAAAATTTGTTATTCAAAATGGTTAGCTGTTAAATGATATTCGAATATAAGCTTATGTCCCAAATGTCATTGCCGTGGGCGTAGATTGTAGATGATACATGCAGCTCAGAATGCGTTCGCTGCTGGCGCGATTCTTCTCGATGAGAACTTACTTGCTTTCAAGCCAAACAGTGAAAAAAAAAAACTCATAATGTAATTCAATGGTAGGCACTACAAGAGTCATCAAAATAATATGGCATGTAGAGGCAGGGACTGAAGTAATGCGGGGTCGGCGACAATCAAAGCGTGTCTGAGGCGGAACATGAGATTAGCGAATTTGGAATGGCGGATGGACTTTGTTGATAACTGCTGACTGCTCTCCTTCCTTAAAAAAAAGAGCTCCGCAGGACTGTTAAGCACAG
>JAAMPI010000372.1:0-41065 GCA_013054445.1 Cudoniella acicularis
CCTATATCGGCAAACCAGTTATCCCACCCCTTACAAACCCTGTCAAACTCCGTCTTCCCCTCCTTACTAACATTAATACTCTGCGGACGTTCCAAAATTTGCAGCGCCAGCCCAGAGGAAGAATGCCACGCAATATGACAATGCAATAACCAGGAGCCTGGATTATCGGATTTGAAAGCGATGATGAGGAAACCGTTTGCGGGTAGGAGAGCGACGTCACGGCGCGGCGGGTTGTGTTTGTTTAGGTGGACGAGGGGGTCCCAGTAGGGTTTGGATGATTGTTGGAGAATGGCGAAGTCGTGGCCGTGGAGATGGATCTGTGTACCCCTTGTGTTAGAGTGTTGTATTTATGAGGGAATGGAAAGGGAGGAAAGGGGTCTAGATATACCGGGTGAGAAGCCGTTTTTACAAATGTCTTTCGCGCTGGGTCAAAGGGGAAGCCCGTCGCTGTAATAAGGAGGTATATCCACGACTCGTCCGTATACGCACTTCCCGAAAACTGGACAACCTCGATCTCATCCGGGAACACCGTGTTTTTGGTATTATTCAGAGTAGGATTGGAAAAATTCAAGAATAAAGGTGTGGAGCCCAAGTCCCAGCGAGAGAAGTTTCCATGGCCGGGAAAGGTGTTCGTGGTTGGGTCTGTTTCCGTTAGGCCTACTTGGAAGGTACTGCTTTGTTCTATTGGTATATATTATGTTAGCACTACGAGACGTGATTGAAAGGAGGAGGTGGGACTTACGCTCGTTGACAGGATCTCCAATTTCCCATGGCACGATCGGTATTAAACTCTCATATGGTTCGTCCCTGCAGGTGGTATCGGACACGGAGCTTGTTGTGGTGGGATCAATGGCGTCTGCATCGCTATACCTCAGGATCCCGGTTCTTTCGTCCTGCGGAGTCTGAAATGTACTACAACCTGCTGCTGGGATGGTGCGAATCCAGTAACTTTGGTTTGCTGGTGTTCTGGTGTCATTTGGAATGGCGTCAAGTACTACGTGGTATCTCTGACCTAGGACTTGTTTAGCGGATGCCAACTGCGATTTAGATGAAAGATAGTTACCTATGCCGACTAGAACACTGTTAGTAGTATATGGTTTTATGGGCACAAAATCCGTCTCGATAACTGTAAGATTGTGGTTGTCAATTGAAAAAATGAAGATATTGTCCGTTGATGTATTGATGAGTCGAAGAAGGTATTTCTTGCCCTGGAATACTGAATTAGCAAGTTTCCCCCTCACTACGGAGAAAATTACCCTTTGAACAATCTCAGTCAAAAGAGGTGGTGGTGTGGTGCATAAACCCTCATTCTTCTCCTCTAAAGTGCAACTATCTCGTCCTAAATTCAGTTCAGAAGGTGTCAATGCAAAAATAGGGGAGAGGGTGGTTGAAGAGTATACCGGAACTATTAAGAATAATACTTGCCATCCGCGGGGGCTGTGATCCGTTGACGCCAAGCTCGCGGAAAAAGTCGCTAAATGCACTTCGATGGAGCCAGTCACTCATGAGAATTGGGTCGATGCCTTCATCGTATTCGGAGGATGAGGGTCCGTATATTGTCAAAGGGCCCCTTCTTAAAGTTAGAAATAAGGCGGCTATTTCTTCGAGAGGGGGTTTACCTTAAGCCATCGGTGTACTAATGTTCAAGAGGATATGTCAACAAAAAAAAGTTTATCCATTGAGAATTTCAAGTGAACAATGGCTTACCTGTAAAGAATAGTGACTGAAGATGTTCTGTTAGTTTTTTCCCGCTGATTATAGTAGTAAACAATCTAATCGGAGAAATAGCACTAACCTATGATACCTATTTTCAAGTAAGCAATCACATCAAACTCAGCTACTGAACAACTTACCAAGACGTTCCGTATTGCGTCGTGTTAAATCTATAAGTAAAAGTATCATTTGGCTTCGAATTTCTCCCGTCAGTCACGTTACATAACCAGCCAAAGGCAAGCTTGGGTGATAGCCTACTGCGATTGGACATTGAGTAACCCCTATTATTTGCGAGTTTTAGTTATATTGTCATTTTTCTGCAATTTAAATTCAAAAGCCTTACCTCCAACACCGTCCATCTCTATACTCATGAGTTGCCGGATTCCATGCCAATGGATTGAAGTTCCGTTGAATTTCAGGTAATTTGTCACTTTCACCTCTAGAACCACAATTAATTCCAGAGCTGTTTGCAAAAAGAATAAGATAGACGAACCGATTTGGTCGCCCCAGCAAGCCTCTAGAAATTACTATCAGTATAGTTGCGCGTTTAAGGGGAGTTTAATGTCTTACGAATCCATGGTCCAGGGAATGTATTGTTGAAAGTTTTCCCATCATGGTTGATGAAGCCGTCCGGTGATAGAGCCATAGATGTGGCATTAAGTATATACTATGTTTCATTTTAGAGGCTCTTCCTAACAAAAATAAAACAATTTGAAGCACCGTCACCTAACCTGAGCGAACTTACCTTTCTCACAATACCAACAGGCGCCACTTTCTCATAATCCGTGTGTATATTAAACTCTTCACCATCTGGACCTCTCAACCAACAACTTCGATTCTCGGCCGTGGAACAAGGGGTCCATCCTTTCAGGGACGGGTATTCACACGTGAAGACGGAGCTTTGGGGTCCATGTGGGGGGACGAAGACGGGGTAATCGGGTTCATCGTAACCTTGGCCATGAGCTGGAAATATTGAAAGCGGATGTTGGGTTATTACTTCACGGTCCCAAGGAGAGATGGAACCTAGTGTGAAGACGTAAGTGAGGGTCTTTAAGCAATTCTCGAGGAACTGCATCTTCGCGAGCTCGAGGATGGTCCGAATTCGAAGAGTAAATTCAAAATCGTATTAAATGTAAAGAGAAGTCAGTCATGTGTTTAATAAGATTTTAGACTCTGGATCATCGAGTAAGCTGACTATCAGTTGGGCTGATTAACTTTCAAAGCCAATCAACTGCAGGTACTCGTCAGAGATGCAACGGTGAGGCTGTGGCCTGAAAGCTGTGAATTTTGAGCAACATCACATGCACTTCTTAGACCGAATAGAGCCGCTTGAAGTTCTCATTTTCATGTCAAGATACTTAAATTCATGGAGACGAAAAGTCTTGTCACACCAATAGAGTACGAATTATACGATGTAGCAAATCAAACGACACATTCTTTGGTTATGGTTAGTTTGCTCGGTGGAATGGAGTAATACTACATGACTCAAGCGGTTTAAAAGAAAGACCGACAGTGTTAAATACTCCGAATGCTTAGAATGGGAGTAACAAATGCACCGTAGAAGGCTAACCAATTATTACTATCGACCTCCTGAAAAGGGAATTTCCGAGATTTTTTGGACGAAAAAGCCCAATCACCGATCCCTAACATTGTGTCTTATGACATCATATAAGACAATTGAGAGTGGTGTATCTTCCAACGAGGTGAAAAATACGGCCGTGTTCGATGAATAAGCTGACGACTTGACAGGTTGACAGTAAGACTTTGTCAGAATTAGTATCGAGAGGAGGTACTGTGTAACCACTAGAACGCTCACAGAAAATAAACGATATGCCCAATGAGAATTTTTGGTAAGCTTACTTGATGGATTTCTTCGTGAAATAGTGATTGAAACCTGCCCTGAAAGTTAAAACATTTAAAACCCCTTTAGAGAACTGCACTTGCTAATAAATTCATATTGAGTGATTAAAACTGTAGTCTTGTTTTTCGAGATGGTCCTGTGATTTAGCTGTAGAATAATATACAGGGATGTAGTGAGACAAGACTTTGTATCGAACGGCGAGGAGGCGAATCACGTGTTGCCTTGGCGTTACAACACCCCTTGGCTGTTTCCAAACTTATTTGCAAACTTTTGTATAAACACGAAGCGCAAATCTCTTTCTAGGTCTGGCTCACTCTCGGCGCGCTTAGGTTAGTTTGATACACACTGACATGAATGCGTATAAGGATCCCGATGGATCTCCGAGCTCCCTTATATCGGAATAAGACGCTCGGACCAATGGACTTGCTTTTAGGCGAGAAGAAAGGGGTAACTTCCTACAATATATATTTTCAAAGTCTATTATTAGTGTGTCTAATGTTGTAATTAATATCAAATTTATCTTGTAACAAAGCATAACTTCAAAAGTTTAGCTGTTGTTAATATAATGTTGAGAAAATGCGACCGGAGATACTCGTATACTTCCGACGGCTATGGAGATCCCGAAGGAGGGGTTTCTTCACGGATATCTGTCTCTTGATTGGCTGTATTCATGATCAATTCAACGCAGTGCTCAATTATACCCCGTCAGAATCGGTTTCTTTATTGCCTAGGCAACTAACGCCATGCTACGCCGGTGGCGCATAGCTTGACACGCGTGAAAGCGGTACTTCACACTGCTGCATCTTCACTGCATTCACGGCAAAGATCTAGACTTCCAAATAGTAAGCACTTTGTTATGTGATTTTAACTTCTAGAATCTTCTAGTTTTATTTAGTCCATCTAAACATATCAAAGCCGTGCAAAATTCGTCACCTACTGATCAGATTGCTCATGGCTAGGTCTCGTAGGTCTCACAGGTCTCATAGGTGGGGGAGGAGGAGACGCACATACAACCCCACCCTTGCCGCCTTTGTGGGGCTTACTAACAAGCTTCCAGCCATTGGAGCACGTTTAAAACGCGCGGGGTAGACTTCCCTCTTCCTGACCTGATCTCGCCCTTCAAACAACTCCAACTCTTTTTCAACACCACATCTTCCATTCTTCAACATCATCATACAAACGCAATCATGGCCGAATGTCCGGTAAACCACACTAACAAAGATGTCCCCGTTGCCGGTGGCGGCACTCGCAACCGCGACTGGTGGCCCAATGAGTTGAAACTCAACATCCTCCGTCAACACACTCCCGTTACCAATCCGTTGAACAAGGACTTTGACTATGCAGCCGCCTTCAAGAGCCTTGATTACGATGGATTGAAGAAGGATCTGCATGCTTTGATGACGGATTCTCAAGATTGGTGGCCCGCAGACTTTGGTCACTATGGCGGTTTGTTCATTCGAATGGCCTGGCACAGCGCTGGTACCTATCGACGTAAGCAACCTGCCCTTTGTCGCTTCGGCTTGCCATGATGCTAACGTATTGGAAAGTCGCCGATGGCCGTGGTGGCGGTGGACAAGGTCAACAACGCTTCGCACCATTGAACAGCTGGCCCGACAATGTCAGTCTGGACAAAGCTCGCCGCCTGCTCTGGCCTATCAAGCAAAAGTACGGCAACAAGATCTCCTGGGCGGATCTATACCTACTCACTGGCAACGTGGCTCTCGAATCTATGGGTTGCAAGCCCTTTGGCTTCGCTGGTGGTCGCCCTGATACCTGGGAGGCTGATGAGTCTGTATACTGGGGTGGCGAGACGACATGGCTGGGCAATGACGTTCGTTATTCGGCAAGCAAGGAAGGCGTCGTGGATAGTGATCAATCTAAGAAGAGTCATGAAGACATTCACTCTCGCGATTTGGAAGAGCCGCTGGCGGCTGCACACATGGGTTTGATCTATGTCAATCCCGAAGGTCCCGACGGCAAGCCCGATCCCGTTGCCTCGGCGCGAGACATCCGCACCACTTTTGGCCGCATGGCTATGAATGATGAGGAAACAGTTGCTTTAATTGCCGGTGGTCACAGCTTCGGAAAGACTCACGGTGCCGGTCCTGCTCAAAATGTTGGTAAGGAACCCGAAGCTGCAAGCATTGCGGAACAAGGCCTTGGGTGGGAAAACAAGTATGGCTCCGGAAAGGGTCCCGATACCATTACCAGTGGCCTCGAAGTCATCTGGACTAAGACACCAACCAAGTGGAGCAACAGCTATCTCGAGTACCTTTTCAAGTTTGACTGGGAGCTTACCAAGAGTCCCGCTGGTGCAAATCAATGGACTGCGAAGAATGCCGAGGCGTTCATTCCCGATGCCTATGACTCAAACAAGAAGCACTTGCCAAGAATGCTGACAAGTGATCTTGCACTCCGCTACGACTCAGCCTATGAGAAGATTGCCCGTCGCTTCCTCGAGCATCCAGAACAGCTTCACGATGCATTTACCCGAGCCTGGTTCAAGCTGTTGCACCGTGACATGGGCCCACGAGCTCGCTGGCTTGGTCCGGAAATTCCAAAGGAGACATTCATTTGGGAGGATCCCATTCCGTCCGTTAACCATCCGGTTATCGATGAAAAGGATGTTGCGGCTTTGAAGAAAGAGATTCTGGCATCCGGACTGAACTCTTCAAAATTCATCTCCACAGCATGGGCATCTGCTTCAACATTCCGCGGTGGTGATAAGCGTGGCGGTGCCAATGGTGCCCGAATTCGTCTTGCGCCTCAGAAGGACTGGAAGGCCAACAACCCAGCACAACTCAAGGAAGTTCTCAGTGTATTGGAAGGTGTGCAGAAGAAATTCAACGGCTCCACATCTGGCGGAAAGAAGGTGTCGCTGGCCGACCTCATCGTGCTGGCGGGAGTTGCTGCCGTGGAGAAGGCCGCAGGTGTTCCCGTTCCCTTCATCCCTGGTCGTGGAGATGCCTCGTTGGAGGAAACAGATGTTGATTCTTTCACACACTTGGAGCCTATCGCTGATGGATTCCGCAACTATGGTGGATCGACACGCCGTGTTCGCAGCGAGAAATACCTCGTCGACAAGGCACATCTGTTGACTCTTACCGCTCCTGAGCTGGCAGTGTTGGTCGGTGGTCTTCGTGCCCTGGATGCTAACTACGACGGATCCGCCTATGGTGTGTTTACAAAGCGTCCAGGCCAGCTAACCAATGACTTCTTCGTCAACCTCCTGGATACGAACACAGCTTGGAAGGCAACTGACAAGAACGAGGAAACCTTCGTCGGTACAGACCGCAAGACTGGCGAGAAGAAATGGACTGCCACTCGTGTTGATCTGGTCTTTGGCTCTCACGCCGAGTTGCGTGCCATCTCTGAGGTGTACGGTAGCGCAGATGGAAAGGAGAAGTTTATTAAGGATTTCGTGGCTGCTTGGGACAAGGTTATGAATTTGGATCGATATGATGTGGCCAAAGGCGCTAGCGCATTTCAAGCTCGCCTTTAAGCTTTAAGCCTTTGAGTTTGAGCCTCTCCTATCCAAAAATGTACTCGCTCGTCTTGAATGTAGCTAGAGTCGACAGTTCTGAATGATGCATCCCTCGTTTTGACGACAAATTTATTTTGTAGCTGGTGAAATTGTAACATCATAGTATTCTCACTTCAGAATCAAAGCGAAATATGTCTTGAAGTCTATGAAATCGAGTTCCCTTAATACTTTAAATTTTTCGTAACATCCATTCTCGTAGAGCACAGACCTATTAAGCACCCAGCATATCAGCAACAACAGCCAACCCACACTCTCTCGACCCATCCGTGCCATCTACAAATAAATCTACACTCCCTTTAATAATTTCCATATCTTCATGTTCATCTTCAGTTGTGCGTTGGATGTAGACTGTTTTGAGACCCCTACCGCACCCAAAATTATCAATTCGAGCCGTTAATAATAGGACGTAGTTCAGTAGGGAAACGTACAGATTCCCCGCAGCCACCAAATCATAAAAATGCGCCGCGACCATAACGGCCTCTTCCGGCTTCTCTGAAAGTCCGAGGAGATCCAGGGCTTTGAGGTAGATTGCTGGGTCGGGCTTTATTTAAAATATTTTAGCGATTTAATATACCAGTACTCAACTACCCCTTCCCTCCCTGCAAGGACAAAAACAAAAAAACAAAAAGTTAAGGAAGGGAGACAGATATACCTTTGTCAAGCCCAAAAGCTGCGAAGAAAACAACGTGTGGAAGCGCAAGCCGGACGATTTTATGATATCTAACTGTAACTTCGTGGTTCCGTTTGCGAGGACGACACTGGGATAGGTTGGCCCATTAGTATAGAAGAACCAACGAACTAGTAAGGTGTTTTGATCTAATGGTTGGAAATTAGGATTGTTACTTACACAAAAAACTTCTCTGACAACCTCTCAAGTGCTTGCTTTACATCTGGCCATACTTCAATTTCAAAACATCAGCATATCAACTCCCTCTCCCCCATCTCCCTTCCCTCAAAATTAATCACACTCCACCAGGTAGAAAAAGAGAAAACTCACCACCCTGCTCATGCCAACTTCCCACCAACCTCCCCCTCACATCCTCATCCCACTCCTCATACCCAACACCCCTTTCCTCCAACAACGCATCCAAAACCCTCCGATGCGTAACATCAATATCCTCTGCATCCTCTTCCGCTGCGAACCGTTTATGTATCTCCTTGAAAAATCCCTCCCGCCATGCCGTCGCGAATCCGTCTATTTGCTCTCGTGGCAATTTCACGTTTAGGGGACAGGAAAGCAGAGCTGGGAGAATACTGCTATGTTTCCAGTCTGTGCATGTGCCCATTAAATCAAATATTAGGGCTTTTGGGCAAGGGAATAGAAGAAGGGAGGAGGAGGGTAGTGACATTTTGACTCTTGAGGATCCTGCTGGGTGTTGCGCTTCTTATTCCTGCTTTAAATAGCCTTGTCTTTTGAGCTGAAAGATGCTAACTTGGAACAAAAGTATAAAAGATTAGAATTTCTTTTGAGATGGTGCTTCAATCGCTTATGCTCTTGATTAGAGAAAAGGGGAGGAAAGTCTCAGGGGGGGCTCGGGCCGAGAAAGGAAACGGGGCACACGAGCAAAGCGGTCCAATTAAAACCTCTCGCAGACTGGAATGACGTTCGCAGCTCTTTCTGCATCTCTCAACCCCTCCACATCCTCCCGTCTTATCAAATTCCTCGAGGCATCAGTTCTCGCCATGTTCTCCCCACCTCATGCGGGCTTTGCAATCTCCCCTGCACCGGCAGTCGAGTTGTGATATGTTGCCATCGTGATCTCACGCCTCGACTTCTTGGCTCTGCCCCACGCGGTCAACACCGGTGGTACTTTAGCGCATACAAACTTCGCCATCGAGGAATCCGTTTTTTCTCTTTCAAATCACGAAAAACACCTCACGAAGAGGCCTCATACATCTGCGCAGATCATCTCCCTACGCTAGCAATCGCTATTGAATTGGCCTTGGAGGTGGAACCATCAATGAAGCGGAGATTGCCAGTCGCACGGTAGTCATTACGATGTCGACTCCACGAGCAACTCCTCGAGTCACGACGACACCCACCTCCAATCCTGGAGAACCTCCACAGCGACCCCAGCCTACTACTTTGCAGGACCGAGAAAATATTGCGAACGCGAATGCGTCAAATGCTACGCTGCGGCCTGAAGCTGCGAGCACCCCTGCAGTCACCAAGAAAAAGAGGAATCACAGAGGGGGGAAGAAGAAGCGCACGAGAAAACAATCCTTTGCGGCTTCCACAGAGGATGGTTCTGGGCTGACAGAGTCCCCACAAACCCGCAGTGGGGATGGGTCGCAGAACGCTGCTCGTGCCAGCTTCTATAGGCTTCATGGTCGAACTTTGAGCAATACCAGTCTCGAGAGTGAAGCTCTTTTGGATCATCGGTATGTTCCACATATTTTCCGAAGGTCTTATATTCTAGACATTAACACTGGTGTACAGAGAGCAGCAAAGTATGCGGCCCCGGAGGCAATCCACTATGGGCCAAAGCGCTTTTGGCGTACCCATATACGACACTCCCTCTTATCGACCTCAGTATCAAAACTCATTCAGATCATCCGAAAATGTTAGTCGCAGACCCAAGACCCCCAAGGACGGCAATGAAGAGGTAGATATGATCGAGGATGAAAGGGCACCATTGATTTCGAGCTCCCACAAATCAAAGACATCTCGATCAAGGAGCCCCGGGGGATATGGTACTGCAGGTTCGGGACGACGCCGCCGAGCTTCGAGCAAGTCCTCATCGAAGAGCAAAAGAAAGACTGTCTTTGATCGACCAAGTCCCGCATATCCAGCGGAAGAATACAATGTCAATTACCCCCCGTCGATGCCCGGCAGTCCAACTCTCGGCGTATCAAACCCCGAAACGAGCTTTGGTGACTTGATGGTTCGAGACGATTATAACCCCGATAGGACCTCATCCAGGAATCCGGGCCTAGAAGACCTTAGTGAGAATGCCGTTGATGAGGGCTCAATGCCTGGAACCCCCAGGAGAGATTTGAGTCGACGACACACGATTG
Source organism: Cudoniella acicularis (assembly GCA_013054445.1). Lineage (NCBI taxonomy): Eukaryota > Fungi > Ascomycota > Leotiomycetes > Helotiales > Helotiaceae > Cudoniella > Cudoniella acicularis. The sequence goes on from JAAMPI010000372.1 coordinate 10,137, forward strand.
CGCTACAAGCGGAAGAAGATGTGTGTTTCCCCATTGAGGGCATGTCCGAGATTGCCGAAGATGATATGCCACAGCGTGAAGGGGGAGCTTATAGAAGAAATGGTATGCGACGAAGAAGATCAAAATGGCCAGATTTGACCATGCTTGACGAATGGAGCAGGTTTGAGAAAGAAGGCAGAAGTGATGAACGCAGAGCAAAGAAAATCACAGAACCACAGCTTATTGGTGGGCGATTGAGACCAATCCACAAAGGTTGGCATCGAGCCGAGGACGACGCTCCCTATAGGTTTACATATTTCAACGAAGAATTTCAAAGCACAATCCATAGCCAGACTATATCAGAACTGGTCCAGCCAGGCGGTAGCTTTCGAGAACTTTTCATACCCGAGCCTCCGGAGTTGAGTGACAGTTCCGAGTCGGAGGATGAGGTGTCCGAACAACGTGACTCTGGTGAGTCGCAGATCCGTCATGTTGGGGGACTTGATGGCGATTCGCGAGGTCCAACCCGTCAAGGTTCACTAATGGATCCGAGGAGTGAGTCACGACGTCTTGGATCTCAAGCGGGTACGGACTCGAGAGATACGTCTGGGGATGCTACTCCCAATGGTGGCGTCAAATCCCCTCCTCCAAAACCAGAAAGGCCGAAGCGATATGGGGACCGTCCTACCTGGTGGCTCGATGTTCTCTCCCCCACAGAGGCTGAGATGAAAGTGATTGCAAAAACTTTCGGCATTCATCCTTTGACAACTGAGGATATTATGATGCAGGAAGCTCGAGAGAAGGTCGAGCTTTTCCGTAATTACTACTTCGTCAACTATCGATCATTCGAACAGGATATGAACAACGAGAATTTTCTGGAGCCTGTTAATATGTACGTCGTTGTATTTCGTGAAGGCGTCATTAGTTTTCATTTTTCTATGACCCCTCATCCAGCGAATGTTCGACGTCGAGTCCGGCAGCTCAAGGACTACCTTATTCTTTCATCAGACTGGATTTCGTATGCCATCATTGACGACATTACGGACGTCTTCGCTCCTTTGATTCAAAGCATTGAGGATGAAGTCGACGATATTGATGATGCGATTCTGAGACTTCACTCTCCAAACACGGATGAGAAATCTACAAGGGATAGTGAGAAGCGGTCTGAAGCTGGTGATGGCACATCTGGTGAAAGTGGCGGTGATATGTTGCGTCGTGTAGGTGACTGCCGAAAGAAAGTAATGGGTTTGTACAGACTGCTTGGAAATAAAGCGGATGTCATCAAGGGATTTGCGAAAAGGTGCAACGAACATTGGGAGGTGGCGCCTCGCAGTGAGATTGGATTGTATCTTGGCGATATTCAAGATCATATCGTTACCATGACGGGAAATCTATCTCACTATGAAAAGTAAGTCGACCTTCCACTCGAACTTCACCTATCACTAACCACAGCCCAGAATACTCGCCCGCTCCCACGGCAACTACCTCGCACAAATCAACATCAAGATGAACGAACGACAAGAGCAAACTGCCGACGTCCTCGGAAAACTCACCGTTCTTGGCACCATCGTCCTCCCTATGAACATCATCACAGGGTTATGGGGAATGAACGTGTGGGTTCCAGGACAGGAAGCCGAGGGCGACTTGACATGGTTTTGGTGTCTAGCTGCGGGCCTGTTAGCTTTTGGATTCAGCTGCTTTTTTATTGCTAAGATGATTTATAGGATTGTATAGTGACTGAGCGGTTCGATGGGCATAATAGATGGAGGAGGGCACAGAATTAGTAATAAATAGATGCATGAATGAATGAAGGATGTGAATATATATTGCAGTGCACGTGGCGGAAAAAGAACAGAGCGCAGGCACTTTTGTGTATATCAGCGAGAACAGAGTGGGGGATTGGAGGGAGATTGGATAATGGTTATCTTAGATATCCGCGAGTTGTACATTTAAGAGGGAGGGGATGCGAATACGATGAGTACCTAGGTATATATATTTTAATGAATCTGCTGTGTTAACCGTTTAGTTGAGTGAACGTAGTATACAAAGCAATACTATATTACTAACTTATCAAATAAAAAATCTGAAGCGTCGAGCGATGCTCGTCAATCTCGTCTGGATCGAGTAGGAAAACTTGGCTACAAAATTACAAAAATTCCTGTCACTGCGCATTAACCATTGCGCTACAACAGTTACAACACCTCCTTTCCATTAGACTTTACTCTTTAAATCATAACCGCCTGTTTCAGTGACAAGTGGGGTCTGTATTTGGTTTGTATATGATTGCTAGGCCTGTGGTGCTGTTGGGCATTGGGGTTTGGTGGGGAGAAAATTGCGGGGTTGAGCTTAAGCGCGGTTTGAGGAGGGCTTTTGGAGGAGGAGGTGAGGTGGGGAAGGAGTGGGATAAGAGGAAGAGTAGTTATTTTGTTTGATTTAACAAAACCAGTCTCGTTATTTACAGTTCTATAAAAATCCCTTTTCATGTCTTCAGCTTGCGCTTGGGGTTTCAAAGTCTACCAGACTATCAGCCCTGAAGCGGGTGGGGTAGTGGATGATTCCTTTCCTTTCCTTTCCTTCCCACAGACAGACCTAGACATATGTAATCCAGGTAATCATAACGGGTTAGTTATCTAGAAATAAAAGAACCCCGGGTAATTTTGGGTTTCTACCCGGAAATTTTCCACGGGAATGATACCTGTGCTCTCTTCACCCGGGTACCCATGGGCGAACTTGTGTTTGAGTCGTGGTCTGAACCCGATTTGACTCATGAGTTGAGAGTTGAGTTGAGTTGGAATTAGATTAATTCAAGTGACATGTGATTTTCTAAGTCCAAGTCCAAGTCTGACTCTGACTGATTTAAGGACCAAGGTAGAGTTTAGATAATTCTATATATAGTCTCTAGTTCAAAGGCAAATACCCTAATACTTGAAAGATCCGATTCAGACTCCTCGAGTGTAGTTCCAATATATGCACTACCAATCGAAACGTCCGTTTCAGACTCTTCGTAGCTGGATCCAAACTCTGATCTTTCAACAGATTTCGGCTCATACTCTCCAACGGACTCTTCAATTCCATGTAAAATGTACGAGAGTAACAAATCACCTTTCATATGCTCCGATACTGGGTTCGTCGAAGGCAAATCCCGCTCATTGCTAAAGAATCCTTCGCCCGGGCTTTGGAGAGTTGGAGAGTGATGACCTCGCCGTTCTCATCAAAACTCCCCGAGAGGCAAGCTTGCTCTATGATATGCAGCTCCTATAATTTGTCGTAGTGGTCTGGAATACTTGTCGGGGGTAGACTGTAAGTCACTGGGCTAACTGGAGCTTGGGGTTTGCTAACGTCAGAAAGAGGGGTAGCGGGGGCTTCGAAATGAATAACTTCCTGTATAACTCTCTTGAAGATAGCAATATCGTCCTCGTTGACCTGGATTTCGGCCTCAGTGGATGTTTCTTGCCACTCAGAGGAGTTTGATTTTGGACGCGCTTTCTTGGAACGGAACATGGATTTTGATTGTCCGCTATCACGCCGGGTTGGGATTAAAGAACCACGCTGATGTCGCGCTTTCGAATTTTTGAATATGGAATTCAGAACCTCTTTATGGCAAACCGGACTGTCATTTTTGATGGCTAATTCGTGATTAAACCCTTGCTTATACTGTGGGATACGTACCAAATTACCCAAGACTTGGTCTCGCCCTTGGTCCAAGACCCAGAGCAGCTCTTCTCAGGGCACCGAGCTATCGCTGGATTTGAACTCAAATTGAGACGTTTCCGTACAACCATAGGCATTGCCACTCTAGCGCCAGGGACGATGGTGCTCCAAGTGCGTTCATCCAAGGTGTCATTGTTGGCAAGGCTCAGTAGCAAATATCTGCCTCGATTGACCCACGTCGATTCCAGGAGGTCTCTGAATTCATATTTTATGAACTCTTGTAGAACCTACGACATCTGAGCAACCGAAGATTTTCACAGGAAGAGTGTTATGTATAACTTGAAGCAGCGAAAATATTCGTAGGGTAGAGCCCGTGGAGGTCGGCCAAGTGCATCCAGGAATAAAATATCATCTTTGGCTAATAACTTTGGGACTAACGCCAGAGTTGATTGGAGGAGACATGACATAAAGAGGCTAAAGGAATTTGTATGTTAACGAGGGTGGCAAAATTATGGGTGTGATACTTACAAAAGGTTCTTCAGAAAATGACCTAGGTATAACAAGACAAGATAATCCCTATTGAAGTCAATACGAGAAACGAGTGATGGTATTCAACGACGTACACGTCTTTGAGAGTCTCGGAATGAGAATCTTCTTTTTGCGGATTTGGGGATTGAGATCCATGTTTTTTGGGAGATACGGATGAATCCAAATACTGATTCTCCGGCAATGCAGGTAGTGGTGGTGTCTTGCCTTCAGGCATGATATTTCCACCTCGGATGAAACGTTCAAGACGTTGTTGCGTCGAATCGGAATTTTGCAATTGCAACTTGATAGCGTCTATACCTGAAGATATCCATTCGTAACGCTCTGAAACCCTGGAAACCAAAACTTCATGATCCCGGGTCTGCTTTTCTTGATATTGTTCGAGTGATGCCGAATTGATGGATGGTAGAGATTCTCGAAGGGTAGCAATGAGCTCTGGTCTTAAAACTTCTTGTAATGCAGCTCGCATGCCACCAGGAAGACTCTGCTGAGTGGTATAGACGATATCTCTAAACGAAAACAAGTCAGACCAAGCACAAAGCGGCGGCAAGTGGGGCGAGAGCAGGCATAATACTTACAATGTTAGGCGTTGCATTAACGAGTCTATAATTCGCATATTTGAATTGATCTTTCCCCTCAAAACCAACGCCTTTTTTGAAACGAAAAAGTGCTATTATATCTTTCGCGGAATATGTCGATGATGGCCTTTCGGCACTTTCGCTCCTAGGCTAGATTCGTATCTCACAACTTTGTCAAGAAACGTTTCAATGGGCACATTAATATGCCCACTTGCTTTCCAATCTCTTGTCCATATGCAGGGTGGGAATTCCAAGCAGTGAACGTTTGCAACGGCTCGAGTGTGCGCTTCAGGTCTTGGAGAAAGGCAACAGCCTCACGATAATCGTTAGCCGCGCCATCGCAGCTGTCAAGCGCTTCGACCAGGTTGTAGACAATTGTGATTTCCGTAGCAAGGTCGCCTGCTGGCCATCCAAAGGACATATCCAAAGGTCATTTAGGTTGAACGTCGCTTTTTCTGAGGGAGGGACAGTTCTTAACTTCAAAGAACAGACTCGTTGAAGTTTTGCGACACAGCTAGCTGCCGAGCCACAAAATTGTCATTGGACGCCTTGTCCGGATCTGCCTCGGCTTGAAAAATGACGTAGATTTTTGAAAAGAAAACGAGTTTGAACGGGGCCTGCAGCTGGACCTTTGGTTATGATTTAACTGTATTATTAGCTCTAACGAGACGTTAGTTGGGGTTCCAAAGCGGTGCCGATGCGGGCCGAGAGAATGCCGGATAATAGGCCGGGTGCGTTCAAACCGAGGCCGGAAACAAAAAAGTCGAAAAGCCGAATAATTACTAGATAACTAGTTCTTTTTGTCCTTCCCGTTGAATATTAAGAGCATATAATTAGCTGTATTCCCGGTGCCCACAAAAGGGATGGAGCTCTTACCCCGCCAAATGTGAACATCCCGGGAATTTATCCGAGGATCCGCGAGCACTCTGTCCTCAAACACTGAATATAGTATCAAAAAGCACCACAGTTCAGAACCAACAGAGTCCACATCTAAATCCAAAAGTAGGGTACGTTGATTGGATACACACGAGTGTTAATATGAAGTGAGATGTTGTACTAGTGCTATACTAAGCATGCGGCCGTTTCTCGCTGAATGGCCTTCTTCCCGAGCCACCTCGAAACCCCAGCCCAGTCATTCGCGACTGGCTACCTATGATACGCGACAACGTTTTACAGTCTAATCAAGTCTAAAACTAGTCATATTAATATATCTCTATATGGCGAAAGCGTGAAACTCTCAAAAACACTGGTCAGAACTTTCAAGTATTCCGAAGTCTTGTAATCGAGTATGATATAGGAAATTCAAACCCCCCCCCCAAAAAAATAGAGTAAGCAATTGCCGCGTTTTAGATATGAAGCAGGCTCTCAATCTGGGAAAGTAGTAGCTGACATGAGATACGCCACCCTCGTGAACAACAGAAGGAACATACAAAGCAGTTCTTCTTTCCCACGGCTTGAAAGAAGATGTCGAAGTGCTGGAGCTGTGTACTTTATTATGGATTGGAGAGCGGAAGGCGAAGGAGGTGGTGATTTATTTGTGTAGTTTGTTTACCCTTTTTCCTTCTCGATGTTGAACGTTTTGAAGAGAACACGGAAAAATACATGTGGTTTGAAGTGAAACAAATGGCTATGGCTGACGACGTAAACAGAAAGAGGGCTAGTGATGAATGCATATGATGCGCATATTCAATTCCTGGTGAATGGATATAAGACCATAAAAGAAAATGGACGGGATGTGGCAATTTCGGTGCTTGCATACGGTCCTAAGTGGCCTCCCAACTATCTCCCAAAATACCCACCCAAAAAGAAAGAAGCTGACGAGAGGTAGGTCTGGTACCACAGAGTCCATACCCAGGTCAACTTCGCCAATTCATCAAGGTAATTGAGCATCTACTTGATACTCAAACTGCTGAAGGCGTAGGTCTCCTTCCGGAGTAATTCACAAGAGCAAAAACTGAAGAAACCAGATCACACTTGCAGGCGACTCCGCCGGTGGCGCACTAATCGTAGCGCTTCTCTTGCACGCCAATGCCAATCCGAAGCATCACTACCCTTTTATTCCACCCTTCGCCCTACCACAAGGCCAAAACTTCAAACAAGCACTTCTCATTTCTCCGACGCTTCCTATCCTTGTTTCATTCTTGCCACAAGGAATGGTAGCTGAAAAGCCAAATAAGGATGTGCTCACGCCCGAAGTGTTAGATACGATATGGGGTGGAATTACCGCTTTTGTTGAGAAAGGCGTCGAGTTGCCAAACCTTTGGATTGCGCCGTTCTTAGTGGGAGCGGAGGGGAACTGGTGGGGAGCACTGCCGGTTGGGAAGGTGGCTGTTTTGATTAGCGGTGATGAGTTGTTGAGAGGTGCATTGAAGGTATTTGCCTGGCTACTATTGATGTGATGTGAGAACTTGAAGTTGCTGATTGGTGTGGTGTAGAAGTATCATAAAGGACCTGTAGAAATCCGTTTGTTGGAGGGCGAAATTCATAACCAGCCTCTGGTCGACTTGGCCATGGGAGCTGAAGCTGACAAGGAGAGTACAAAGTTCTTGAGAGCTTGGTGGGAGACATGCGGGAGTTGATCTTTCGTTGGATTCGATCTGTTGTGCCTGGTAAGGGATGAGGGGATCGAGATCAAACAAACGCTGCTCATTTGATTTATTTGTCCCATCTCCGAGAAAGCAAAACCGTAATATGGCGTAAATGCTGCCTTTCTCCGTGACAAACAATTCAAGTACATGCTATCCGTTCGACTGCCAAAAACAGAGTGTGAAATGGGATGGAATCGATACCAACTGTTGCCAACCTGGAACTATTCGGTTATAGAACCATAAGCCGGATGTCTTCCGTACTTCCTTCATTGGCGTTCCACGAGGGCCGAGCAAACCCCCAAACTTCGCCTCCAAGTTTGCGACTTTCACGGAGTCGCCGTAGTCTTGTCGCTCATCATGGCATAAAGGGTTCAGCAATTGGTCAACCACTGTAAGTCGAAGGGTGGGTCAGTCCTGACACAAGAACTCCTCTGGCAGACCGCTTTTTTGGCCTCCGGCCTTGCAGGGCCGCAAACCCGCATGCATATGCAGTCACGAGGAAAGCATTGAAGCTATTGGTATTTCCATGGAATTGCAATCAGTGGCGCAGACGGCCCTCTTCCAAAGTTGGTAGGGCGTATGCAATGCCACGCGATGGTTGAGATGATGGTGGGGGAACGCGAACGTGCTCGACATTTGCGTGGGATGGAGATTTCGGCAGACGAAAGGCTTGATATCCTATTGAATGTTGCGTTAACCACAGGACGATAGACATCGACGCAGATGAAGGAGAAATACGGTTAGGGGCTCACCTAGGTTTTCGTTTGGAGTTGAGATGAAGCAATTCACATTCCCACAGCTAGCTGACGTTCTCTACGGAGGTATATCATGTTCCGTCCTCAGGCACACCTCAGGCATGTAAGACTGTATCAGTGCTAGCGCCAAGACACTCAGGCATCCCGGCCGACAGTACAATCAGAACTCAGAAGTTGGAAATTTCCGACCCTAAAAAACGCTCAAATGGTTCGAGCACAAGCGGTGACAAACGCCTGTCTTCAATGCTGGCTTTCTTTTCCATTTTCATACCGCGCGTGGACCCAGCTGCTCTTGACGGGCCCGCAAAGTTATAATGCAAACGATGCGCAAGCGGTTCGTGCCCGGTTTGCCTTCCCGTGGCATGAGTTGCTATACCATCATGAAGACCTATGTAGAGGGCTCTATATCCTCATTCTCCATGCTCGAAAATGGCCAAATAAGCTATGTGCAGTCAGTAAAGTTCTTGTGTTTTCAATTCCTCTTCAATTCCTCTCCAATTCCCCTTATACACATATACACCTGCATATTACCCCTTGAGGGAGCCGAACTGAATGCTGTGGTCCCACGCTTCACTTGTAGCACTGGCTAACTCTTCAATCTTATAGGCTCTGGCGGGGACAGAGCATCGCCTCCTAGAGAGGCAGTTCGGCTACATACTATTGCTCCAACACCAGCACAAGAAGAACCTCGACGACCGCAATCCAGCAAGCCACAAAGTAGACATGGAGAACGTACCAGTTCAAGTAGACAGGGTGATCGAGCCGCCAGTAGGCATGGGGACAGGCCTCCTTCAAGCCGGCGAGCTGATCGACCCTCATCATCAAAGCAACGACCGTCAACCTCTGGCTCCTCCCGCAGAGATGACCGTCCAAGTTCATCTAGTCGAGCACGGCCTTCCTCCTCCCGAGAACATTCAACCAAGCATCGTGATGGCTCGAAAATACGGGGTCGATTTGACACAATTCCCGAGAATGCGGTGCAATATACCGAGGATCAAACCATCATCGACACGACTGCAGAGCTTTACACCTTGATTGACCAACATGCAGAAAATTTCTACTTCCACGACGACTACAACAGCGGTAGAAATGCAGAGCTTAATGACCCAAGGACCCGGCACGCAATTATTCGCCAGCGCATAGCGAGAATGATAATTGACGATATAATCATGGCGCGAAGAAATAAGTAAGATTGGGAACGTTGAATTCTCTTGACTTGAACTAAATCAAGTCAAAAGCTCAGAAGCAGATCTGCGCAACATCGCTGCAAACCTCTCGGCCGAATTCAGAGACTATGCGTTCGCCACCTCTGGTACGCAACGGGAGGAGCACCTTTTTGAGCTCTGCAATATTGGTGCAGAGCTGCGGGGCCAGATGTCTTCGCACCCCTCGACCTGGGAATTTGGCGCTTGGGATGAGATCCGGGGGCCTCGAAGTGGATATATTATGGTTTTTCCCACGTTGTTGAAGGATGAGGAGCAGGCCGCGGCGAGACGTATTTTTCGGATCTGACTCTGAGCAAACTTTGAGGGTCTGTGCTGTTGTGGTTGCCTCACGTGCAATTCGTCCCATCCTTAATTTAGTGGTTTTCTGCCCTCCCTGTGTACAAGTCGGTGTGTTTTTCATACCGCTTGGCCAACAGATGAGAAGTCTTGTCGTTCTCTTCGCGGCAGAATGCCTCCCACGACTCCCGCTGTGTATTCATGAAGTCGAGTGTTGCTCGTACATCTCGCAGCCCGAGGACGTATGCGTTCAAGAGCAGCTTGTTTGCTTTCACGGCCTCGTATCTCAGCATAAATACCATCACCTTCTTCTTCCGCAAATTTGAATGGGTGCCCGTCGTGTTGTCCTGTCCCCAGTCGACAAGTGTCTTTGCTCTCCCCAGCGCTCGTTCTGCCCTTTCGAGATCTTCATCGATATTAGTCCAGCCTCCATCAATGGGTCGGCGCGAGAGTTTCCTGCGGTCTGACACCAAGCCCGATAGAAAGGCTGAGATGTGCTCGAGATACTCTTCATGTTCGCGCAATTCCTTTTTGTGATCGTGAATTTTGCAGAAAAATCTGATGAGAACCACCGCAGAAAGGGAAACAGAAAATGGATCGACAGACATAGCTGGAACAATATCAAAATTGTTTACAAAGTGGGAAGAGTGTGCAAAGTGATTTCTGAGAATTCCCTGGAGACTTATACGGCATTCTGGTACTCGGTGTTGATGTGTGACATTCTTGTGTGAATCTGTTGCGCCTTGTGATTGGCCCTTTCTTCCGGTGTTGCACGGTTACATTGGACCAGGAAGTTCCAGATCCTGCAGAATCCCATCTGCAAGTCGGCTACCCGAGAGCGAGTCACAGTGGGATAACCCATGTGGGGTGCAGAATGCATCGTTTTTCATCCAGTAAACGTTGAACAAGTAAATCCGCAAGCCTTATTTTTTTGCGTGTTGCCAGTGCAGCAGGAAGTGCTTTTGCATCGTGTCGGACCTTTCGTGGTCGACACCTGCCTTTGCGCGAACCAGTTCTTCGTTGCCAAGTATCACCTCAACGTCGTTCGTCTCGCGGTGAAGATTGAATGGAGGCCCATAGATGCTCTGACGTGTGGAGGTTGGCCACCTTCAATTCGCCATTTTTAGGAGATGAATTATCACTACCTTTGTAGTTGTCTGGTCACTGGCCATGCCGCACTCGCCCGAAGTCCTCCGTGCTTTTTACCTTATTGCACTTACTGTAAGTCTGGACCTTTCTTGCTCTGGACGAGTGTTAACGGCAGTACAGAAGGGTGATGAGCCATCGTCTGAGGGGGGTGGTGCATCAATTAGTGATGCTTTATCAAGATCAGAACAGGGACCAGAGACGTTGCGAGACCGACAAGATGGGCACTTGAAGGAAAACCAAAACCAGATATCCGAGAGCTTTGGGCGTGGGATTTCACTGTTGAGACCCATCTTGAAGGCTCCATTGCCATACGGCAAAGAAAATCCGTGAGTTACCTTGGCAGTTTCGGAAGAGTTTTTCATTTCGCACGTGCTAACTATTCGTGGTATAATGTCAGTTGCCAACAATGCCAACTTCATGGGCTTTATTGTGATCAACAACGACCCTGTTGCGGGAAATGTCAGCGATATTCGATACTATGTTATTACGAGCAAGATCAGGACCGCAGCTCCGAACCGCAAGATCACCAACCAACCGATCTACACATCAGCTCCGGAGTCGAGAATATGTCTTGGGAACAGTCTGTGAAATTTAATCCTTATCAAAATTTGGAAGGAAATGGAAAACGTCGTCGGATAAGCAACAGATCTCATGGCCTTAAACCTGGTCGACTTTCAAAAGCTAGACGCCAGCGATATTTAAATGGAGCTGAAGCCAACGAAAGTATGAAGATGGAGGAGGAAAGACTTCTTGGAAGCTCTGTGTCACCATATCCGGAATTGGACATCGAAATACCGCCACGGACACCTTCTCAGAATTCATTTTCGAGTTTATCAAAACGCTCGATTTCACGTCCAAACTCTTCGTGCAGTTCGAAGCACTTGGAATCAATGACGTTGTCCTCCTCCAATAGGACAAAATCTTGGTGGCATGGTTCTTCAACCATCAAGACCACTCCGCCAACCACTGGCGACTCAATTGCATCGCCTCATCCACAAACTGTCAATTCTTTGGACTTGGCCCCACGACCATTTCAGTGCACATTCTGCTTGGCGCAATGTAAAGATCAAAACGATTGGGAGTTTCATGAATTGTCAGAACATATCCCAGACAGTCTATGGATCTGTATGCCATGGGGCCCGGTCGAAGAAATTGATGGTCGTGACTTCTGTGTATTTTGTGGTCTCGAGGACCCCGAGGAGGTTCATGACTCCGTACATGCAATCCAAGCATGTTATTTTAATGGAAGGGCGGAACATATGTTCATCAATGAAGATGATTTCATAAAACATCTGTCAGTTGTTCACCATCAGGTGGAGATGACTCCCGCAATGGAAAATTGGTCCCGTTCTTGCAAAGTCAGCGATTGGTACTGGAATTGCGGGTTTTGTGATGAGGTGCTGCCGACATGGGCGGCTCGCGTTGATCATATTGGCGACCATTTCAAAGAAGGAATGGTCATGTCTTCTTGGGATCCGTTAAGTCCTGCATATCCTTTGGATCGAACCACACTGGCTCGCCCTTCTTGGTTCCCTCCCCTACCTTGGAACGCCCAAACACTATGGGACCTAGAACGCGAACGTATTGGGTTCTCCTGGATCGAGGAGCCACATGTGTGCCAGCAATGCGAAGACAAAGTAAGCTTCAGAGACAAAGCGGCTATGAATCGACACAAGTCTATTTGGCATTCCCGTCGAGAGGTATGGTCATGTCCAACGATCGAGGATATCAGAGCAGGCATCCTGGCGCCCCATTTTTTCCCAGACCACGCAGAGGGATATCCGTCTGAAGACGACTGCTGCTACTGCAAAAAGCCTTTTAATGATCAAGCTCAACCCGATTCATTTTCCGATTTTGATACCTGGGATATTCGCTATGAACATCTCGACGTATATCATGACTTCGATAGCTGCTCACTTTCTTGGAAGTCAACAAGGCCCGGGGACTTGCTCCTCCATTTAGCCAACATCCACAAGGTCTCCTTGACCGAGATGACATTTGATGTGCTTGAATCTTGCAGAAAGGAAGAGCGTCCCCTGGCAAGAATGATTGCATCCTCGATGCAAGCTCCCTCGTGACTTATGGCGTAACGTTACGAAGGGTTCCAGGCAGCCGCGTTTTGGAGCCTGCGCTCTTAGTTTCTTGAAGAACATTCATTCCTTTTTAACTTTACACGAATAGAGAAACGACTGTCGAGTTATACAAATACCATGCATCTTCGTACTGGTTGAAAGGGCCCGGTGGTTTCCAGCACTTAAGCGAGATCAGGGCTGGCCGATGTCAGTACTTCTTTGAGTCACCGAACAGACCATGCTTAAAGCAAGTTTTTTGGCAAGCAAGCAAACACTGCCTCAAACCTTGCTGCGCCTGCTCAGCGAGCTGCATGCGCTCAAGGTGTGACCGTTCCTGGTGCATATTCAGCACATCTCCTCCGAAAAAGGCTCTTTCTATCTGGATATTATTTTGGGGTGCAAAAAAATTGGTTGCCTCACTTTTTATGATCGTGCCACGTCACCCACACAATTCCCAGACATCACTTCATGGAGCCATGGGATAGGTAGCCTCAAAGTTTGCCTAATTGGAGATGGTTTGTATAAGAGTGGGGAAGTTCTTTGACAGCCCTGAAGCCTCACTCTGTATTACGTCCTGCTTTGTTACGAGATTATTCGAAACAATCCTCAATATCTCCACACCATGCCATCAATCCGGACACACAAACCCGTCACGGTTGTTTCTAGGGAGCACATTATCGTTGGGATTGACATTGGCTACACTTACACAGGTGAGTACGCATTCCATCTCCAGCTCTTTTCCAACGGTTGCTTACCAACGAACAGGAGTAGCTTTAGGTTCCGTCCATTGGGTAAAATCTGATCAAATCATCTCCCCTTTCGTCATTCAAAAATGGCCCGGAAGTGGTAGAAGTGAGGAGCGGGTTATCGTCAACAAGGTTCCTACTCGCCTGACATACAAAGCAAGAGATCAGCGCGTTCGATCCTGGGGATTTTTATGTCCTGAAAGGGGCAAATTGGGCGAAGGGGAGGCAGTCAGCGCATTCTTCAAATTTTTCCTGGACAAAACGCAACTGGACGAGTTGAACAAAGGGAAACCAGAAGAAGACCAAGAAGATATGGAAAATGTTCGTAAGTGGTTTACAGACTTTTTGAGCAAACTGCGAGAACACATCATCGATCAACTGAGTTCAACCTGGGAGGTAGACCTTGGTACAGCAAAGATTGAGTATATTTTCAGTTTACCAACTTCTTGGGAAACCAATGGGGAGTTAATTAATGATTTCGGGTCTATTATCCAAAATGCAGGGTATGGGCAGGGCGAAAATTGTTCAACAAGCACAGGATTGACCGAGGCAGTTGCATCTGCGGTCTTTACGGCAAAGAGCGTCGGTCATAAATTTGAGGTAAGTAGGGAAAAATTCTTCGTTGAACAGATCATTTTTGCTAAAATCGTACTGCAGGTCGGAGAACTTGTGCTTGTTTGCGACGCTGGCGGAGGAACAACAGTTCGTATATCCTGCGACTCATTTTGAAATTGCTCTAATCGAGGTAGGACATTTGTGTTCTGAGGGTGACGGAGTTTGATAATGAAATCGTTGTGCTTGAGACAGTAATCTCGCCATTGTGTTAGTTCCTCCACTATATCATACGTATCTACAATTCGAGGCACATTGCTCACAGTTTGTAGCCATCTACGTTGGCTCAGTTGAAATCGATAAGGCATTTGAGACGGCTTTCGACGCGAAGTTAAAACAACTCGAGACCCAGAAGCCCGAAATATTCAATGATTTTGTCGTCAGTAAGCACGCTGCTCATGATGTTTCCACGGGTGCATTTCAAAAATTAAAGGTGGGATGGGGAAAGAAAAGAGCGCCGCCCATCCCCACGTATTTTGTCCCCGGAAAATGGACGAATGAAGAGTTCTTGACTGAGTGAGTTCGGTTCCTCAATGAACGACCTGGCTTCAAAACAACAAAGCTGACAAAAAAATCAGTGATGAGATGGGGAATTCTCCAGCAAGGATCAACTTTTTGCCGTGAGTCGAACAAATAATCCTATGGACTAGGTGACTGACACGGGCCAAGCAACGAACTCGATGCTATGTTCGACAAGCAGATCCAAGAAATGTTTGTCGTAATCGACAAGACAATAGAGAGTGTCGGTAAAAAAGTAGTAAGTGAATTTAAAATATGGATTGTTCCCTATGGATGAGACGAGCGGCTTATTACCGTTTCACAGCCAAATATTATTCTCACTGGCGGTCTTGGTTCATCTAAGTATGTGCAATCAAAATTTGAAGACTACTACAGCCCTCGAATCAAAATATTATTTGACCCGAAGCAAGAAGAACCGTACGTCCGTGTCTTTGTCTTGACTATGAGCGGCACTAAAAAAACCCCTCAGACCACTCTCTGTATGCAAAGGCTTGGTTTTTGACAGAATGCAACGCCTCTTGCATGGCATTTCAGTTATTCGCCGTTGCCAGACTTCATACGGCATCTTGTACAACAAGCTTTACAGCAGCACCGAGCACAAAGGACGAAAATATGACACGGATCCCGTAGATGGCAAAAAGTACGTTCAAGAAGAAATCCACTGGTTCATTGAGACAGGCCAGGAAATCAAGGATGACGCTCCTATAAGACTCCAGCTCCCTCGTCACACCAGTCTTGAAAACCCAGAAAGGACTTGGACAGATACGATTGTCACCTCCGCACTCCCACCAGACCGGCTGAAACGATTCGCAACACATCATGGTCTGGGTCACTCTCATGTCGTTGCAGTAGTAACATCTGAGTACGATCCAGCTAATCTGATCACAAAACGTACGCACAAGTGGGTGGGCCGGAAGTTCCTACATGGAGAATACGAAGTCAGGATCGTGGTCGACGAGGACAATTTGAAGATCGAGACGAGGGTGGATAGGAACACGACTGGACAATGCGAGGTGCCGCAAGTGCCTTGGGATTTTACGGAAGAGAACGCGTCGGGGTCAACATAATTAATCAACCCAACGCTCCTGCTTATACGAGTACCTCTCCCTGTGTGAGTACCTCTCCTCTCCTTGTTGTGAGCACATCTCCCCATGTTAGTACCTCTTACTAAATTCACGTAGATTTGTTTATCTAAAGCCTGACAGTCAAATCTGATAGTCCCGAGATGGCTTGAACACCCAAGAAATCTAATCATATCTCTCACCAAAACAATTTTTCCCACCCCGCTAGACTGACAAATTAACTAAGTATCCGTCCATCTCAAACAACCTTCGATAGCTCAGAATCCTCACTACCACCACTACTATTTTTCATTTTCTTTACCTTCTCGCCCCTCTTTCTCACCAACAAAACCCACGACCAAACTCCCTGTCCAACTGTCGCCAACAGCGTCGCCACCCCGGTGACAAGTGGGATCATCTGTCCTGTCGTCGCCAGCGAAGCAGGTACATCGATCCCATTAATTCTGATCGTCATCTCCGTCTGCGCAATAGCCAAAATACCCGTTGCTAGCTGGAAAGCCGTCAACGGCCATCTCAGCACTTGATTCATTTCCTCCACTTCTTTTTCCCTCATTTCATCCTTCCCCTCACCTCCCTTTTCTACCTCACCCTCACTCTCATCCTCAAAATCAATTCGTGAACACACCCGTCCCCAAACCCAGAGCCCCCCTTTGAGGATAGTAAACAGACAAGCAACGGCGCTCAACACACTCCCGATTTTAAATACAGTCCTCCAAGTACGCGAATAAATGGACACGCCGCCAAAAACGAGGAATACGTATATGTTACAATTTGGGATGGAGCCATGGTCGGCGAGGAGGAACCAGAGAGGTGGTTGGATGAGCGTGATCAGGATCCAGAGAAGGCATTGCGTTATTAGTGTTGGGGTGGAGATTTGTATTTTTGTTGTTGTTTTGGTGGGGTGGGATGAAGGTTTGGAGAGGAGGGTGGGAATGGGGAGAGACAGGTAGCCTAGCGGGAGGAGGAGTGTGAGGCTGTAGATTATATGGTATTCAGGGATGAGGAGGGCGGTTTTTGTGAGGGTGATGAGGGTCGTGGTGTAGATGGAGATGGTGAGGATTAGGGTTGTGATGCGGATTGAGGACAGGTCGGGGTTTGTGTATTTGTACTTGTGTTGGCGTGGATCTGGATGTTTGTGGGAAGAGGAGGGGGTGAGGTAGGGCGTTAGGATTACGGAGAGCTGGTTTGTTTTCAGGTTGAGTTAGTGATGTGTCCTGGTGTATTGTGGGGTTTTTTGCTCAGGGACTCTAGGCTTCAAATTATGGAGCAGTCCTCCATAATTGCAGAAAAAACAAAACACATACCCACTGCAAATAATAGCACAACCTAATCCCAGGCCCGTACACATCCCCATCTCCAGAAATATTGCAACGGTTCGTCGAGGTTGGCTCAAAAGTCGTAAGTGCCATCGTGGGGGCAACGAGGCAGATCACAATGTATGTGGCTACCATTAAAACCGGCGATTGGAACGCGTACAGACCTATGATATGATGTGCATTTGATCAGTTCTCATGCATGACAACTGGCTGCATGTTGTATATGCCCAAAAATAAAAAATAAAAGTACTTACCCATGCTTGCGGAGACGACGATCACGATGCAGGTAGGGAAGTAGGGAAAACAAGTACAGTACATCGAAGTCTTTATCTACCAAAAAAAGAAACCGCAGCAAAAAGTCTAGGTTCATTACATAATTCTACACACTCTCCACTGATTTTTCACATATTGAGGGAAATGTGCGGTGTGCAGTGTGCGGTGTACATTCTGCATTCCTTCGGAAGCCTCACTCACCCACTCAATGCTGTGTACTGGTTGTCGCGCACTCGGCTGTTTCCGGGTCTTTTGGTAGCCATTTATTTGCAGCCACGCACGCATGCGCGCACGAACACGAAGGAAATCAATCGTGTTCAACGCGACAGGTTACATTTTGGGGGGCACTGCTGAAGGAGAGTGGGTGAGTGGATGTGAGTAGATGCGGTGGCNTTTGGGTTGTTGGGTGGTCATGTGATGAGGGCGGAAAGGGGTGAGAGGTGGGTGAGGTGGCTGGTGTGCGATATTTGGGGGATTTAGGGTTGGGTGGGAAAGGCTTTTTCTTGAGTAAATAAGCGCTACAATCGATGTGTGCAATTCTCTTTTAGGAGGTTTTGGTTTTGTTCTGGATTTCTAAACTGGATTTAGTGTTGCCGTGAAATATTTCTTTCATGGTTGAGAGATCTGCTCATATAAGATAACACTTGAAAATCATTCCAAAAGTAGATACTCCAAGACCGATTTAAATTATTAAAATAGGCGAAAATACTTCATGCCTCAGAAATTAGATATAAATAGTGCTATATATGTGCGAAGGTAATGAGATTGTATAATCAAGATAGGCTTCTAATAGTGCCCCACGCATCGTTCTGTATCTCCTCAAAAAAACTTGGTGACATGCTTGAATTATTGTTGAGGTTGGAAGGGATTCCGTAATTTTCTCTGGCCCCAGCCTCCTTGAGAAATTTCAGAATATGGCTGTGTCTATTCTGTACTGCTTCCAGTATTGGAGTAGATTGAAGGGCCTTGTCGCCGTCCAGTGGTGCCCCTGTGGCAATGAAGGTTCGAACGGAATTCAAATGCCCAAGTCTGCATGCGATAAGGAGACTATGACTCAAGTACGTCTTGGGACGAAGTCCGAGATGTTGCACCTTTCGGGGCTTTGTTTTGCTTGTATTATGCTCAGGACGCGTGATCGGTACAAGGCCGCTTAAAAAATAATCGGAGCTGTGTTGGGTTGATGTACTCTCACTTAATGGTTTTAGAGCTGGCTTGCGTGTATGCGCACTCGGCCAGGTATGCTCTATTTTAGAAGCGGTGGATTGTAAATTGGTGCTGTATTGCATCGCTGGGGAATGTAAAGCTTGCACGAGCTACTAGAAGTAACTTCTTCGGGCTTCAGATTGGGAAGGTAGTGTGCTAGCGGGCCGAACACAGAGGTTGATTCTTCCTCTCTCGACTCCTCAGATTCGAAAAGACGGGGTAGATGTTCGAAGATATATATCAGCAAGGGGCGATCTTGGATGTAATTAACGAAAGTGTCTGAGATCCAATCTTTTTCCAGGGTCTCGCTAAAGTTGAGAGGTTGTTGCATGAGTGGCAAAGTCATGATGAGATAGTTGATGCAGGTGGTGGCGATAATTCGTAGTCCCTTACTGCTGTTGATACTGAAGAGTGAAGTGTCCGGATTTAAGAGCAAAAGTTCCTTCACTGTTTGGTGTATAAATTGGATTTGGTCTTCAGGTTGAACGCTTTCCTTCCCCCAAATTGTTCGGGTGGGATCTCTCTTCCCTGGTACTATTTCGACTAGGCCACCACATTTATTTTCGAGAAGTAACCGGACGGCTGCCCAGCTAGTTATGGGAGAGCCAACACGATTTCTGTCAAGGAAGTCGTAAGTGTCCTTTGACTTATCCCATAACAGCATTGCAAATATATCGCGGAACTCGTCTACTCGCAGCGCTCGTCTAGCAAACAGCAGCCAGGAGACAATATACTGTGACTGCTTTCTGTCTTCCCGGCATCTGGCTTTAATCCTGTTAAAGATATCTTCATAAAGTTCCTGGACGCTAAGCGGTATCGTTGACAGCATTGCTTCGAGTTGGGCGACAGTAAAGACTCCTGACTTGGCAACTTTAATAATCTCCTTGATAATCATAACAACTCAAAGAATGACACTATCTGCCTTTTCCAGAAGATAGTCTCGGGCAAGATCTAATTTTGATGTTTCTAGAGAGTGTGAATACCCTTCCGTGCCTCGACCAAAGCCTTCTTCAAGGGGGCCCTCATCAGAATCCGAATCAAGGTCAAATTGCAATTCTCACTCTGAAAATGTCTTGGCCGACCGGTCATCATTCTCATCTTCTTTCATGTGCTTCCAAAGGGTGGATAAGCCAATTTGCACAATCCTGGTGATATCCTTTAGGTTCTCATCTTTCATGTCAATCGTCTTAACGCCTTCCAAGATCTTGAGTATATCCTGTTCCGGACGGCTGAGAGCAATAGATTTGAAGCAGACCTCTCCATTTGTTGAACATACGTGGCAGAAGAGTTGGAGTACCTTCTGTCTCTGCACTTTCTTTTGCTTTTCCCGCGTCCGGATTCAACTGCGACTGTCATGCCAGACTCATCGAATCCATCAATAAAAACTAAGATCTTTGGCTTCGGTTCCTCTTTTGAGTGTACCCGTGCTTGATTGGGGTCGATGAATGAAAGCAATATCGAGGCAAGGTCTAGCCATGTCCAATTGAGTGATCCAGGACCAACCCCTCTGAGAATCCTGAACTTAGTTTCGAAGTGGTAAAAAAATCTTCTCGTTGGTGTAGTAGCTGGTAGAGGATAGACTGTAGCATCAGTATATGGCCTGTCTCTAGAGGTCCGCCCCGTGAACTGTGGAAAAAGTCGGCAACTAGATAACCCTCAGATTGAAATTCGTGATTTTGAAATAACGACTTTGCCAAAGTCGATTTTCCGCTTCCCGGTTTGCCGTATATCCAGAGAAAACCTGACGGTTGCTGCAGCCAGCTCTTGAATGAATCATGTTCCATACCCAAGAGTGTGTTCCCTTGGCCGAGGCTTTGACTCGCTCCCGGCGAGCATTTAATTCTGCGAAATAAATTGTATTGAAACACTCTACAAATCCACTAAGTTTGGTGTCATGAGGTATTAGGAATGGGTGGATATCATACCTTCTACTTCCTGCTGTTGGGACAAGAGGATGCTTATCTCTCGAAAATCAGCAGAGCCCTGGGTTGGGTCGAATGGTTTGCCTATCGCCAATCACCGAGAACGCTGGCCGCTACGGCCAGTCTCAGAAAAATTAAAGGCCCGGAGATATTGTAAACCGCTGCTCAAATACTTGTATGATTCTCCTTCAAAGCGTAACAGTATCACGAGCACTTTCTCTGGGAGACTTCTCATGACAAATTCAAGAAGGATCCATAGAGGTTTCCAAGAGGTGTTTTCGACGCTGATAGAAGGCTCCAGTAACGCCATGATGCATTGTCGAACTCGACACCGAATTCTTTTTCGAATTCATCATCGTTTAAGTTGGTGTTATTCCGCGTTTGTCCATAAATTTTAGCTGCTTTGACTACGCACCCTAGGTATTTTGCAAAGATTTGACCGATTAAAGACTGCGGTAATAATACTCTTAGGTCTTCAGGGCATGTCGCTACTCTGCCAGGATTGAGAAATGTTAGTACATTTGCTTTCGGACGGCCCTGTTCTCTTTGCAATTGTAGAAATTGTTGCTCGAAAACTCTGGCTATATTGACCTCCCACTCGTAAGAGTTATCGTAGTGCACACTCAGCACCTTTGGGAGAATATCTTGTTCTGAGTAGTTGCACCAAAATTGGTATTGTGGCATGTAGAGTGGCCAGGTAGGCTGATCATCAAGTGTTGGAACGCTGGATACTTCGGATTCCCAGATTTGCACGGCTTTACGAGCATGGCGTTTAGCCTTTTCAAGAATAGCTAAGGGTTAAGACGCAATGTTAGCTACTTGTGCTAAGTCACAACCTCCAGGGTTCTCCTTGATCTTTCAGAATACAGAAGTAGGCAATTAAATGTGATGCAGAACGAATTGATATGGCGCACACATTACACACATGAGACATCCAATGTTCCTCCTGACTCTGAAATTGCCGCTAAAGCATTGAAAACGGGTCTGTATTTCTGACTGTTTGGCCCATCAAATTTGTAGATATGTTTATGATCTGCTGAAATAGGAACAGCGAGCTCGTTCGGAAGCCCAAGGCTTGCTGAATCTTTATCAACGGCCTAAAATTTTGCATGAGCGAATATTCATGTTTCTCCAGGGAAGTTCAAGCTGACCAGTTGATTCGCGATCCTGACATTTTCATAGAAGGTTCTAATTATAGAGAATTTTCAGCCGGCTGGATGAAGCCCATGGATATCTCGGCAAACTCTGGCGAGTTTCGCTTCAAGCTGCTGACAAAGTTCGTATTTCCAAGACTTACAAGAGAGGCAAAGCTCACTGCTTTAGTAGCAATGTGGCCCCAGAAAGCTAGATCAGAGCCTCGATGGGGCACAGCAAATAGAAGTGCATATTTTGCTTGATCTCTTATATTCCCGCAATGGTCGGAGCGCTCGTTAGCAATGATGAGTGACTTTGCTGCGTGAGCCTTTGCTGCGTGAGATCTTTGGCCAAAAGGAGGAGGTATATTTTTGAACTTACCCGTTTAACTACGATACCACCAAGACTGTGAGCAACGAAAATTATTGGTCTTTTTTTAGCAGCTGTTGACTGACGTTCGCCTTCCAACCGGTCGATTAGATCAATCGCCGTACCGTCAATGTCCGCCACTAAACAGCTGAAGATGAACGTTGAATCATACCCAAATGACATGACCCTGGAATTCTCCCATTGTTTCGGTACAAAATCCCGCAACCACATTTGGCTAGTCGATTCATCAGTCCAAGTCAATTCTCCATCACCACCTAGGCGGTGAACTACAACGATGCTGAGAGCTGTTAGCTAAACGAGCTAGATAAGAGCCTTGGTGGTGTGCTAGCTCGACTTCCGTCTCCGGCGGCTTATGCAGCATGAAAAGGCCGTACTTTTCACGAGGTAGAGATGACTAAAGAGCAGAAAATCGGTCAATCACACAGTATCTTGAGAGACTCTCGTGCTGTGAATTTTACCTTGGCCACAGGCCATGATCTTTCAGGCGTAGCGCTTCGACCTGAACCATGGAGTCTTCAGCCTCACCAGCCTCGCCCTTTGGCTGAGATTTCTGCCCAAACAACCTCCTCAAGCTCATTATGACAAGCTGAAGATATTTGTCTAGTGCGCGGTTCCAGAAGCTTTAGGACCCAAAACCTCTTAAGTATTGGAGATGATGTGGTTTGCAAGGTTGGAGGAATGTCAAAATTGCGCCGACAGCCTGATAGGCTGCAGAAATCACTTCGGCAACGTGGCTTTGATTATGTAAATCACGTTACACAAAAGAACTTCAGAAGCGTGGGTCAAGCTACCACACTAATTAGGATATAATATGAAATTCTGTAGCTATAATAAGGAAGCTCTAGAAGCCGTTTCCCTATATATCTCACAAAGTAAATAATATTCTAGAAATTGATTTGAAGTCTTTAATTTAATTTCTTTGCTTGGTCTTATATATATGTGATTAGCAAAGAACCGAGCTTTCGATATCTAAAAAAAAAATATAAGTGCAGCCGAAGACATATCGGGCATCAACTCACTTCGCCCACATACAGTGGAAAAGGCAGTCTTGTAGGGTTAAATCGGAGCCTTGTCTTGAAAAATGCACATTCAGTGGGCGGAGATCTTCTAACTCGTAAGGTTCAGATAATAATTTATACACTAATTATCTCGTTTTCGGCCCGCTAATTCATAATTTCGATCTCTGAACAACCCCACCGATCATTCGATCATGCCAAATTACCCAATAATAATACAACAGACCAACATCTCAAACTTCGTTAATCACTTCTCCTTGGCTAAAATTTCCCTTCCTCTCAAAACCAAGTCTTTGTTCTCCCACGTTCTCCTCTCGCTTCCTTTCGTAGCAACATCAATCAAACTCGCCACCAACTCATCAACCTTAATATTGTAATTTTTACCAAGAATGAAATCAAGATTCATGCCATCTTTCGCCCTGACACCCGCTGGCCTTGCAATATATGCTTCGAAATTCTTTTCATTCTCTTTTGCGAAGTCCAGAAGATTTGATTCTGCTTCCCCCTGTCATCTCATTAGTAAATATTCGTTTTTTAAATTGAAAGCAGTGAGACGAGGTACTTACTCCAACTTTTCTGGCTTCAGGGTAAAGCCATATATTCCTTTTCTGATCTCGTACAGCCAGAATCCCGCTCGTGAGCGCGAAACGGAATATTTTCCCCTCGAATTTGGAGACTTCAGAGAACGCCTTTGCAGCTACCATGACGTAGTCTAGTGATACCCTTCGTGTGACTTCTGCGTCTGTTGATTTGGCTCCTAGTGCCCTAAATTATTGATCAGCCAAGTGCTTAGAAATAGAAAACTAATCACGTGATAAATAGTGATGGAAACGAACCAGACGCAGCCTTCGGCACCTTTGAGTTGTGAGAGTACTTCTGGTGTATATTTCATGAAGTCTTGAAGGATAACGTTTGTGAGGCGTGGATCTGAGGCGTTGGGACCGGTCAAGGGACGTCGAGAGAGTGCGACCAGGGAGGTGATTGAAGGGTTAGAGAGGCATTGGGAGAGTACTTCTTGCCCAATAAATCCGCTTGTTCCAGCAAGGATGAGCTTCATTGTGGGAAGAATTTTGGTGATTGTGGTTGGAAAGGTGGTTGAGAATGAGGAATTTTGATATCACGTGGTGTGGGGTCGCTTGAGTTGTGGGTGCTGAATAGGGAGGTTTGACTTTGTGCTGACAATAATGCTTTGAAAGTCGTGAATGGATGCTGTGGTTGGGATTTTGATAAGAGTAAATTGGGCGCTGTGGTTGTTGTTGGAGAGTTGGCATTCTTGTCTATTTATCTTTTATTATGCTCTTGAAAAAGACGGAGCAATATTTAGCTGTGGCGTCAAACATAGTGTTGTGAAGATTCGCACGTAACTGAATCGACCAATAGAAATCTCTAATTCAGTTATAAATGTGTGATGCTCAGGAGAGCCGGGGATGGAGATCGACCGTGGGAAAGAAGGTGGCTTCTTCTCACCGTAAAACCTCCCGCCGGGGAGATGTTATGCCGGTTAATACTCACGTGTCTTAGACAGAATATAGATGCCTCACACACTAAAGCAAAGCAAATACTATATAAATAATTGAGTTATACTGTAGTAAAAAAGAGATATTATTGTAACAGTACAGTACTGTGGTAAATCGCATTTTCCTCTGACTATGAGGAAGATGATTTTATTTTTCACGTGACTAATCTGCCATTGGTCAATAGGGTTATGTCATCCCGCCTTCCTTCACTTTATGTTCTCTTGGAATTGTCCAACTTTCTTTCCTCTTGCACAAAAATTATTCACCGAACTCACGAGCGCCCATGAGCACCCATAAGCACCAAAACACCATGTCTTGTTGAAATGAAGTCATTCCGAATTACGGAGGTACAGCGGGTAAGTATAGTTAGAGCACTTACAAGGGCTAGACCTCTGTATCAATAGGCTAAGCCTAATAAGGTAACTGGCCACCAAAACACTGGAACAGACCCGTTTTCATCATATGCTTACGATTTTAATATTTAGTAAATAGGCCATCTGCGTCAATTACAGTTTAAGTCAGGAGAGAATGGCGGCCAGAAAATCACTATTATCCCCCTCTCCTGTAGGTCTTCTTGTGTATCAGCTGCTGCGTGACCAAGAGCCCCATCTTGCATCAGTACAAGATGTATTCCTTGCCTCCTCATCATCTCAATATATCCATGAATAATAGGGACTGTATGTGCTTGATACGAGTCCTTATTAATTGACCCCCAATCCTTCTCCCAAAAGATGCCTAGCCCTTTTGTATGCCCATGAAAACAGGTGGCCAGTTACCTTATTAGGCTTAGCCTATTGATACAGGGATCTAGCCCTTGTAAGTGCTCTAACTATAATTACCCGCTGTATTTTCGTAGAGTCAATTGTCAAGATGAAACGTCTCACGGTCAAACCGCAGCAGGCGCAGTTCTACAGCCTGGGCATCCTTCGAACCGGCCAACCAACCAAGCCAAACAAGTAATTCCAACAGTTGGAGAGGCCTCCAACAGGGGCCAGCGCTTCCCTACTATTGCGCAGCTGCAGCCTCTGATCGAGTTCCAATCGTTCTGAAGGCGCAATCTTTTTCACGATTCATTTTTTGACATCAATTCGGGCGATACTTGACAGCGCAGTACACCAGAAGAAAGAAAATATGGATGATGGCAAACCAGGAAATTGAAATTGGATTCTCACCCCCGCCCTCTTTCACGGATTACAGGCCATCAATCACGTTAGATTCCCGAACGAACTCCAATGACAGCCGAGAATCCAACACCGAGGAAAAAAAGACGCAGCTGTCCGGGCAACTCAAGGCAACTGAGAGCTTGACCTTGCTTTCACAACAATCCAATATTGATGACTGGGAAAAATATCTTCGAACTCGCTCCTTGACTGATCCAGCCTCCCGGCATCTTTTGAAGGCTTACACGAGGCTCAAGAATCATCCAAGCGGCAAACTTTTCAACATCCTACTCGCACTTCGCAATTGTGGGCCTCCAAAGAATGCATTCCCGATTTTCGATTTCTTCAATGTCGACGAGAGCACAACGTTTGAAGCGTGTTTAAGTCACTTGAAAGGGACTCTTTATCCACCAAAAGAGTGCACTACCCAAATCTGGTATATTTATCCTCAGGTCATGGAACGCAGCATCGGATTATTGACTTCTCCAGTGTTTTGAGTAAAATCATTCCAAATGATTTGGCTCCCAGCGATTATTCCTTTGCCTCCAAGGTATTCGCGTCAACCATAACACGAGCAATTAGAGATGAGGCACCGTTCTTGGCGGTTCTCCATGTTTTGGCAAAGGAATGGCAGCTTTCCCAAAGCACCTTAGAAGAGTGCATAGCGGCTCCCAACTTACCATACCACGGTATTATAGAGTTACCCTCTCACAGTCAGTACAGTTCTTTGCTCTACCATTGCCAATCAATTCATTTCATAGTTTGTCTGACATTTCGCTCCTGCAGGGAAAAACTCATCATTTACTTTACCTGAAGTGGGATGGAAGACCATTAATATTTATTGGTTCAGAGATGTTACAAAATATTCTCAGGATCTGTCTGTGTATGTGTGGCAACCACATTTGCAGCGCTTGATGGCTGTCGGAGCTTCAGTAGTGGTTGGTCCGCTTCATTCGAGTTTACGTCGTGTTCTGGTTGTTCTCAAACCCTCTAGGCAACAACACCAGTCACTCGTTGACCTTACGGAGGCCCTCCAAAATGCCATTCCGAAAACCCTTGACGAATTTTTTGGGACCCAAGTAGAAATCTTGTTAACAATTTTGTCTATTTACTCTTTACTGATACGGGACACAAGTTTCTTTTCGGAAAGAATTTACAGTGAAATTCATTATTTGGTAAGTAGATCATTCGTAGGTTTCGGTCATGAATTTCCAATAACACCAGCTTTAGAGTGTCGAGGGACGCAAGAGTCCATCTGTCAGTAAAATGCATTACGTCACGTATTTGGAAGACTGCCAGAAGGCTAGTTCTGCTGCAATTTCGAACGCCATGGAATTGTTGTCCTCACTCTCGGAATCCTCTGAAATCCGATATGATTCTAATGCAATAATTGGGGAGTGGTGTGAAGTTATTCGAATAGATCTTGAATACCTCCAAGGGCGTCTTGATAACATTGCAAATAATCTCGTCGAACTCCGGGCAAAGGTCGCCCATTTTATCTAATTCATTTGGAAGATACTAACCAGCGCTACAGATCAAAGAGCACCTTGAACTGCGCCAAATTCGTCTTTCACGTACTATAACAGTTGTGGCTGCCATATATCTTCCGTTTACGTTTGTTTCGGTATGTATTGTACCAAACTGATACTTCCCCCAGATAGCTAACATCTGCAAGGGATTCTATGGAATGAATCTCAGCGAACCTATCTGGCCGGCATCGTCAAATTCATCCAACGCGACCTCGAACAACACGAACCCCATCAGTTCACGGGCCTACCTCCCGACATTTCCAAACCCTTCAGTCTCTACCAGAGACACAAATGCCACTGTGGAATCCATGAATAATTCTATTGCTGACTATCTACCAATTTTCCAAAACTCAACAGACGCGTTTGTGAATGCGATATCATCTTCTGGTCCTCACCTATTCACCTTCACAAGCTTTTTAATTGTCGCCTTTACTGTTACATTAGCCACAATTGGCCTCCCTCTCGTTGCTGGCCCTATCATCCGAACGGCGATTCGGGCTTTAGATGATAATAAACGCCACTGGCGAATAGTTGTGACTATCTTTACTATTGCTGTTATAGTCTTGTGTCGTTATTACCTCGATCCATCAGTATACGTTATCATTTTTAGCGTTCCTCAAGGCTTCCTGGCCATCTGGAAACTCTATCAAGCACGCAGGTTCTCACGGAACAAAAAGAGATGGATAATATACTCTTCCCTTTTATCACTTTCAATTCTCTATGATACAACAGCTATATCATACAGCGAATTTATCGGCGATATCGGCTACATGCACGGTAACAACAGGAGCACCAATACCCTCTACTTCTTTATTGGGTTGACGGGAATCCTTCCCCCTTCATACCTCTTCATTCTTGAGTTGATAATTGACCTGGCAAGCTTGCGCACCAACGGAAAGAAAAGCCGACTCTTTAACTCTTTTGTTTGCCACCAGAAGTACTGGCTTTGGGGCTTAGCTTCATCTTGGACTGCGTTAAATATAGGGCTGAGTTTCGTGCCAGAAACCTCTATCATTTATATTGCGGGTGTCAGTGTCGCTTTTGGACTTTACGGACTTGATGCACTCTGGACTGCTTTTCTTGAGCATGAAGGTCGATGCAAATGGGCGGGATTCCTTCTCGTTGTTGGTGCCTGTACTGGTGGAGATACTGTCGCTACTCTCGGTCTTTTGCTTTCATTTGTACCAGGCGGGTATATCATTGTGTACAGCCTGCTTGTTAACGATCAGGTCTTCATCACAAAATTTCTTCCGGGTTGGATGAACTGGCGCAAAGGGGCTGGCCTTCCGAGTACTGTCACAGTACAAGCCTGGTCAACCAACCTTGGGCTCAAAGTTTCCTCATTACCCGCTTTCGCCAGAAATCCGTTTGTTAACGGGGAAAACCGGACGGCTTTCTGAAGGGGCTATTTTTGATTGCGGCATGACATTGACGTCGAAGTTACGATACTTTCCAAAAATAGCGACAATCACGAGATAACACCACATGTACACCACGACCCACCACAATGTATACGAGGTATTCATACGAGGCAAAACACTGTACATTAGCCAACGTTGCTCAGGAATCATAGCACAAAAATATTCATCGCACGCGACTCTTCTTTTTCCCCTATTGTGGATGTTAATCATGTTGGATTTTGAGTTTCAGGATGACGATAAATTGAATCACAATTTAGGGTTGGATTTCGCTTTGCTTGATTTCAGTCGCACAACTTCTTTCCAATCGCATAGAAATACAACTCAAGAATATCGCTGCGAAAATTTCTCTGAAAACACAGGATGGTTTCAAGAGACCAGGTCAAATTCACCTCCTCGAACACCACCGGAGTCGGCAAAAGGTTCACTCCCAAACGACATACACGTACCATTCACTGAAGGATTTCCACTATTGTCAATGAGTGAATCCACGCATTTGCTATCAGGATTTCCAGATGCCCGAGTCATGCCTGCGAGGTACTTAAACTCAGACAGAATGTCACCACCCTCCACACCCACCTGTCCTCGATGCGATCCCCTCCCCATCTGTCTTTGCGATAAGTCCGATCCGTACAATTTTTCATTCCAGGACTACCCGGAAAGGATATCAAAGCACTTGTATCAGTCGCCTCCCCCACCACCGAAACCAGCGGCCAAGAAATGGTACTGGCTTCCTTCTAGGCCCAACACACCACCAACCATACCTCCAACGATTATTTAGACTTAACCGCTAGTTGCTCCCCTCCATTGCCTCCTTCCCCAAACTCTACGGATGAAGGGAACCCGGAATACAAAGATTTGCAGGTGGACGAATCGGCTTCGGAGAGAAAAAGCCTGCGAAATGAGATGGAGATAGTCACGGATGGAGAACTCGATACTTGGGCCTGGATCTCAATGAGGATTGAAGCAAGGGCGCTGCGAAAACCAGTAGAAGCGAGAGAGCAGTGGGAAGAAGCGCATTTGAATTGTCCTGTGCTGGTATGTCGACACCGAGCTACGCATCAAAAACGCATGTACGTGACTTCTACGCCCGAAAACGATATTCTTGGAAACGATCACCGGAACATGAACTTGAGAAAAGAAGAGCAGGGAATCAGTAAGGAGGAAATACACCGGAACTGTCCGCTGAAAAACTGCGAGTATAAGCGTGGATTTGGAGGGGAAGAGGCCCCTTCATTTAGTGGGATAAGCATGGATTTTGATGGTGGTTCTGGTAAAGGAGATGATTTGTAAGAGAGAGGGAAAAGTGAATGGGGTAAGAGAGAGTAATTACACGATCTATATCGGAAATTCCACTTCAAGCTCGTTGTCGCTTCACACAACACCAACATCAACCTGTCTCTCCCGTTCGAGCCTCCTTGGCGCTTGCACCCTTGCAGAGATTTGGCGATTAGGAAGGGCATTATGGGATATTTGTGCGCAGGAAGTGATACTTATTACTGGGCTTGCTTCGGACACGGAAATGAGGGAGGATGAATGAGAGATGGGTCTTATTGGGCGAAATGTGGCTCTAACTGTGCGTTCGGAGCGTTGATATTACAGTATTTAGTCGTATATCCGAGAATATCTCAGACTTTTAGAAGAGGTTATCTTAATACAAATCCGGCAGTACTAGCAACCAATTCTATACCTTGAGATTTTACTAGTGAAGTGTTGCTCTTGAAGTCTCTTCTGTTGTGCATTAGCTGTTAGTTTCTATGATCTATCTGAATTTGTCTACTTAATCAGCTATTTGCTATTTGCTATTTGCTTCCTCTGTTTTGAACTCATCAATCAAGTTAGATTCAACTTTAAGCTCTCTGAATTGTTATTATATGGTATCTTCTATCACACACGAGAAAACTTATCCTTGACATACGCACGCAAATTCATTCGCTGAATTTCATTCAATATTTGCGGGCGTGTTAACGCGAATGAATACAAAGGTTATTGCGACTCGTAACTTGGCGCTAGATACTATATTAATATCTCATCTCGCCTTGCTTACCTATCTAATGAGAATATCAATTTGTCAAAGACAAAAAACAGCGAGGGGTTGTTCCCTTCCTCCTATTCTTCTTCTCTTCTCAATTCTAGACTACGGTTTGATTCTGGATTTTGTTGCAACCCGCAACTTGATATTGAGTGCTGATTTAACTTATAAAAACACGCTAGCAGGCGATGATTTGCCAAGAGAGAGAGCAAGAGATTGGTTGGTGGCTATTGAGAGATG